>APFE030064374.1:7390-24787 GCA_000404065.3 Pinus taeda
CCCCCCCACTTCTCCCCTCCCCTCCTCGCCCCTCGCAGGTAAGGGGTGGCTGGGGGGCGATGGTCGCTATTTTTGGAATTCTTCCAAGTGTTTCTTTTTCCTTGATTTTAGGTTTATGTGTCATAAACCCAAATCAACCTAGATCTATCTAATGGACACCCCTAGAGCTCATTTGTACATTTGATCGTGGAGCTCTAGTATTCCCAAGGATATCAAGGAGCCTTTAGTGGAGTTTGTGACGCTTTACCGGGTGAGTTTTCCTTTTGTCATCTTTTGTCATTTTTTCTATCGCTTTTTGTCATTTCACTTCTGTGAGTCCTGTTTCTCTTATTTATTTTCATGGTTGCTAGAATTTTAACTTATATTAGCTTTTATAAGTGTTGGTTTAGTCTGTCGTTCGCCTTTCACAAGTGCCGCATCAACATTCTTGTTTTTTCCCATTAGTGGTCAACGTTTCAACGACTCTCCATGCATGTTTGTTTTTCATTTTGCATGTTTATCTTATGCCCTTAATTTGCACTGATCTATCTATCCTTAGTCATGTATGCACTCTAACTTGTACCATCACTCAAATATTATAGTTTCCCATACTCTTTTTGAGCAGATATGTCCTTCCCTTGGTCAGCAATTGCATTGTCTAGCTAGGCATTGTGAAAGTCCAAGGCTCAAGCTTGATACTTGGCCTCTGAGATTGCACAATGCACAATACCTGACTAGCCCAACTATGCATTATGAAATTCAGGGGCTCAATCTTGTCCCTTGGCCATTAGGACTACACAATGTGCAATCTCTCCCTCAATCTGCCCAAGCTGAGACCGCGCATTGTGTATTTTCAAGCCTCAAGTTGCTTCCCTGGCTCCTGATACTGCACAATGTGTAGTTCAAGAATCCAACCCCTCTCCCTCACCTCAATAATTATGTAATCTCTCCCTTCAGTCATGTGGTTGGTATGTGATCTTGCTATGTGAGTCATTTTGTTGAAGCTAATTCATCTTTTCCATGAGTGATTTTCCTCCTATAGGTATTGTTGTTGTTGAGCACTTATCTTCATCAGTCACTCACATCATGACACCCAAAGAGATATTCTTCAAAGGAAACCACTGAAAGCATCACCAGGGAGGTAGTTGAGAGTATGCTAGTGAACTTGCCATTTTACTCAGTACTCAACTGTTTATAGAGAAATAATCATACATCACATGGCATAAAGTGAATGAAGCATTCTCAGTAATAAGCTTCAAAACAGACCTTGAAGATCGATAGGTCTATATCAATGTCCAAAGCTCAGGGTTACATAAGGTTGCATGCATGTACCTAACCTTCCCATGTGCAAACATTGTCAACTAGATATTGTCTCATACAGATCCGAAGACCATGACTTTGAATAATACCAGCAGACAAAGGCTTGCTTCTTTTCTGGCACTAGATTACCATCTCATGTACCATTTGACGAAGCAGAAATCACTCATGGATTCTTACTTCTATACTACTGCCAACTACTTAAGCACAAAGGACATTGTCAAAAGCTGGGTGAGAGAGCCAACAAAGTTCCGTCAAGCACCCACCAACACATACAAGACAAAATCTCTCAGGAGGGCTTATCAACTCTTGATAGTTCTATGTTGTAGAAACTATGGTCATTAGTGTATTGGGACCTTCCCTGAAGGGTGGGCATTCTTATTGAACCAGGTTGTGAACGATTGTAGACCATTCAACTGGTTAGACTTGTTGGATCAACAACTAAATATCCATGTGGCTATTGCCCTAAATCCTCCCAAGGGAAAGCAAGCTAGATTTTGCATGTCTTCCTATCTACTGGATGCAACCTGTGCCCACAATTCATTCCCTTGCATGAATTGGACACGGACACCACGAGAACCTGTCATGCACATTTGTTGCAAGATGCTTTTGAAGTGTAGCCACATGAGTAATGAAAAAACTAACTAATCACTTCCTCATTCCATTGTATAAGTTGATTTTTGAGGAAGAACCACCTTTCATGTCATGTGGGGCAATGGAATCCTTGTCGAAGATAGAAAGTTTTTTTCTCTTATGCATGTTGACAATGAAGGATTTTCCATTTTTACTTGCAATATAGGTTGGATATCTGCATAAATATTGCATCCCACATGCACATATATGGACTCCTAAATACAACTCCACATATACCAAGTAAAATTACATCCAAATCTACATCATCAATAAAACCAACACTAATAACAAATTTGATTCTGGACTATTTTGTTACCTTTATCTCTACCTCCTTGTTCATCCATCCCATTTAATATGGGATATGATGCTCATGAGTATCTAGTCCATTTTTCTTGATTATATCTACTTTTATTGAATTTTCCTCCAATCCTAACTCAAATAGAGCATCGATTTTTAGCTTCTTGACTTGTATCTTTATATGGAAGAATAAGGTCATTTCATTATGTTCTTGTTGCTGAAGGCTACTCAAATTCACCCCTTTTGCAATGATAAATAGATAATTTTCTCATTCACATTTAAGCTACTTTCCTCTTGGTTTTTCAAATCAGTAGCCATGCGTTTTTTCTTCTTAGCATCTTTCATTTTGTTCTCAAGTTGAAGTCTAGATGTAACTTCCAACAGTTTTCCTTTGTATGACCACTAATGTTATAGTGGTTGTTGAGATCTTTGCATTGGTGTGTTGTGGGTATTGTCTTACTAACCTAGATCCGTCTTAACTCCAGATCTACCAAGTGCTAAGAGGGATCAAATCTCTTTTTACTCTAAAAGATGTTTGCACCTCAAGAGATTTGATCTTTCTCCAAGCTTGGTAGATCCAAAGTTAAGATAAATCTTGGTTGGTTTAATTATGAGTAATTATAATTATAATTATTAATTTTATTTATTAATTTTTTAACTTTTTATTTATTTATTAATTAATATAATTAATTAATTTTATTTTTATGTAATTTGATTGAGTAAAAAAAACTTACATTACATAATATAAAGATAGGATAGGATAACATCTCTTCCATATTGGGTTGAATGGTGCCTTTTTACCCAATTAGCTATAAATAACCTATACTAAAGAAGAATATCATGGAAAAAATCACGAGTAAAAATACCATAAGAAAAACCACCTCTCAACACAATTATTAATACCTTGATAATTAATTTATAAAATTCCATATTTCATACTTCATATATTTTTCTTTTAAAAAAATCTTAATTTCATTCCTATAAATTACATTTTGTATATATAAACAAGTGCGTATTGATTAAGAAACTATCTAATTCTTTGAATGGTTACATTACACCAATGCCATCATATATTTTTTACATTTTTCTAAACATAAAAAAAGTTATTATGCCAAAGCCAATAACATATATTATTAATATAAATTAAACATAATTTTCTATTTTGTATTTTAGATATATATATATAAACACTTGTATGGGGAAAATACATTCTCAACACGTAACACGTTATATATTTCATATATTAAAAGAATATGGGAAATATTTTATTAAATATACATTTTTCAATATATTAAAAAAAATACAAGATATATATAACAACAGTAATTAATAATATTAAAATAATATTATTCGAAACTTAATTTATAAATACAACTTTAATTAAATATGGAGTATGTTTTAAAATTATTTGTGATTGACTAAGAGTTTGTTTCTTTGGACTTAAGGAAACAGAGTAAAACTAATTTAAGCAAATAGGTTAAGATGTCTCACCACTGAGAGACATCTCGTAGGAGTGAAAACCTGCCCCTTTATTGACCACATGTTAAGTTATTCCAGTCGCTTGATTTCCCTTCTTGAATAAGGGTGATGAGTCACACAATATTGGTTGGGTTATTCCATTAGCGTGGTTTTCCTTGAATAACGGTGATGAGTCGGTTATTCTAGTGGTATGGTTTTCCTTGAATAAGAGTGGTGAGTCACGCAATATTGGTTGGGTTCTCCAGTAGCGTAGTTTTCCTTGAATATTGAATATCAATGATGAATCACACAACATTAACTGATAGCAACTAGAAATAGCTATCCTCACTACAAATTTAACAACTAAATTATAATAAATTCTCCGCATATAAACAAAAAAATACTAATTTTTTTTAAATTCGTCACCAGCCTCACTCCCCTCATAAGATACTATACAAACCAAATCTAACCACAACCTTCACGGAGTACTCTCAGGGATGGCATGCAAAAGGCGGAGTCGGCGACTAATAAGCACTGACCACACACTTTCGGAGATTTTCCTACTTTTCGTAGCCTGCGCTGGCGCACCAACTTTCCATTTTCAAAACTGCCGCAGCTCCGATCCACGATTCTTGCACAGACGTCCCTCGTCAGTCGAAACTCAAGGGTCCACAATCTGCCCGCCGCAGCCCCGAGCCACGATTCTTGCACAGACGTCCTTCGTCAGTCGAAACTCCATGATCCACAATCTGCCGCTACCCGTTGATAGGAACCGCCCTTCTGATCAATCCGATCGCCGTATTTTCGCCAAGATCTTTGTTCTCTCCAACTATTTTGTTGGACTGGTAGTTATTATTAATTTTATCTTCTATATATATATATATATATTGCCTCTCTTCTTTATTCAATCTCATGCAAACTTCAATGCACAACTTGCATCTCGATTCCGCTGCCTGCTAATCCACAACAGGATCAATCCAGGATAAGCAGTTTATTCCCCATGGCGCGAAATTTATCGATCGCTGCCATTCTAATTGGCATATTCGGCTTGTCTCTATGGAGTATTGAGGTATGTCAATTCAGATTATTATAATTAATCTAATCTCATTAATATATACGATTTGAGTGGTTTAATTTCATTATTATATAATTTGGATGGATAAGAGTGTTTTTAAGTAAGAGATAGTAAGTTCAAAGTCAGGGAGATGAAATATGTATATATTTTATTTTTTTAGATTTTGATGGTCAGAAATGATCTCTGGTACTATGAACAAAAAAAATTCTCCTACTATCAATTTAGTATCTGACTTGACCTTAAAATCAGATATATGTATAGTGGTGAGATATCAGATATATGTATAGTTGTGAGATGACTAACGATTTCAGGATGATATTGCAGGCGGCGCAACCATATAACTACACTCAGGACTCCCAAAAAGCGCAACAATACTACAATCAGGACTCCCAGGCAACGGAAGCAAACCAGTTTAAGGGTACGCAGGAAGCGCAACCATACCACTTTAAGGACTCGCAGGAAGCGCAAGAATACAACCTTCACGACTCGCAGGCTGCGAAACCATACCAGTTTCAGAACTCAAAGGAAGGGCAAGAATACAACCTTCACGACTCGCAGGCAGCGAAACCATACCAGTTTCGGAACTCGAAGGAAGCGATAGAATACTACCGTAAGGACTCGCAGGCAGCGAAACCATACCAATTTCAGAACTCAAAGGAAGCGCAAGAATACGACATTCACGACTCGCAGGCAGCAAAACCATACCAGTTTCAGAACTCAAAGGAAGGGCAAGAATACAACCTTCACGACTCGCAGGCAGCGAAACCATACCAGTTTCGGAACTCGAAGGAAGCGATAGAATACTACCGTAAGGACTCGCAGGCAGCTGCACAAGAATACTACCGTAAGGACTCGCAGGAATCACTACCCTACAACAACGTTCAGGATGCATGGACGACGCAGAATAGCGTAAGCAACTGTTTTTCAATATTTGTTAATATAGGTTTACATGCATCATGAATCTTGTGATCACCACTAGTGTAGCTCACAAGCAATGCGTATTGGATAGGTTCGGAGTCGGTACGGTGAGAAGAGTCTTCAGCCATCAGGTTAGAATTTATTTATTTTTTTTATGAGTAGTTTTCAGTGTTCTTTCGTAGTTAAATTTTGATTTATGTTATTAAATTGGTTTTAATTTGTGATTTCAACAAATTTTAGATAAATTAAATCTGAATAATTTTTTTTCCAAAAAACCAGGACTATTAATATATTTACAATTAAATTAACAAGGTTAATTGTGTTGTGATTGAATATGGTTGCAGAGTGCGGATCAAGATGTTCCTACCGTTGTTCTGCAACTTCTCACAAAAAGCCATGCCTGTTTTTCTGCAAAAAGTGCTGCGCAACATGTTTGTGTGTTCCCCCTGGAACGTTTGGAAACAAAGAAGTATGCCCTTGCTACAATAACTGGAAGACTCAACAAGGCACCCCCAAGTGCCCTTGATTTCAATCCAACGCTGCAAATTTCGGCCTTATCGGTAAAATATAATAATTGTAACAGATGAGAGCACAGTGTCTCCTCCGCTGCAGGTATAGATGAGTAAATCTGGATGTGTACTTTGTAAGTGAGAGATCTCTAAATTTGTCTCTCCCGGAAGCCACATCTTTCGATGCAAATCCATAATGTGAAAACTTAGTGTGTTTTCCTATTGGATTACATAATAAATGTTTTCCTGTTCTATTTAATAATTTTAATCAAGATCCTGCATATTGGTGATCACTTCGTGTGTTTTCCTATTGGATTACATAATAAGTGTTTTCCTGTTCTATTTAATAATTTTAATCAAGATCCTGCATATTGGTGAACTTCTGGTATTTGTCTTCCGGTTTATGGGTGAATTTCTACCATTTGTATTCCTCCTTTTTGTCTGTTGTCCTCTGCATTTTGGTTCTCATGTCTGGTTATGATATATTTAACTATATAAGGTCATTGTTAATTCTTCCAAATATCAAGTTGATGTAGCTACTAACAAATTGATACAGTAAGCCACTTAAAAAAACTAGGTTTTCACCTTAAACTTCAATTTAATAAAAGAATTAATAACATGAATTTAACTGTTGCACTTGAATTTAATGAAATTCAGATCTTGACGAAGAAAATCATTAATTATGCCTCACAGGGATGAACCAAATCATTGCCTCGAGTGGAAACTTTGCTTGTGCACGAAAAAACAGGAGTATGAAAATAAACTACCATTTTAATCTTAAATAATATATTCATTTTTATGCTTTTTAATTTATCGATATGTGCCTTTATGAGTGTGTTTGGGATTTATTTTATTTTTTCTTAATAAATTATATGCAGGTAAATATGAACAAATATTCCTTGTAACAAAGGGTCAAGATTATTGTTGTTATTTTTTAAATATTCTGTATTATATATATATACACGATGTCATGAACTTTTGGTTGGTATCATATTAGATTTAAAAGTTTAATTTTTTTTAAGAAAATAGAAGAATCATATTGTTGATAAAAAATAAAAAACAAAAAATTGAAAAATATAAGTTAATTATAGATGGAGTTGTTTTTAGTGTGATTTTTTGGGCTTTCTAATATGTGAAAAAATTTGAGGTAAAATTTTGATATCTGTTTTTTAAACTGATTTTTTGACTATATAGATTCAGTACCTGAAAAACCTAAAAAATAAGATAGAAAGAGATTGGTTAAGATGTTTTGTACTATTTAATTATGGTCTAACATTCTGGCTTGAAAGAAGAGTTTTCAAAAGATTGCCATAATGAAGTGAGGATTGCCATGATGCAGGGACTTGCTAAAGTGATAAGAAGCATCTTTGATTGTATACAATTTTATTTTCAGTTCCTCTGATGCTAGTAGGTATGATCACTAGAATAGGTAATGTGATATTACCGTATAAGTAGGATTTCAAATCTCCAATTGGAAATATTTTACTAATCCCTCCCTAATAAATTTGGTATAAGCCTTGAGATTTGACAATAAATATTCCCTTTTCTAAAGCTTTCAATTCTGTTGTATTGTTACTGTTATGTATAAAAAAAAAACACCTCAATAAATGTAGATGACAAGTCTCAAAGGATCTGAAAATACCTACATAACTCGCCTTGCCTGGATTACCTTTTTGAAGAGCTTTACAAAATTAAGGGGACTCTGGCTCCAAAATGGAGAAATAGGCTTTGTAGCAGGGCAAAGACAAAGGGCAATACTAACTCTTAGAATAGGGAACTAGGCTGAAACACCAGAACCTCCTCAAGACCCGCTAATCTTGACCTGACCAAAAGCGCGCAGCAACTAATTCCTTTACAATTTTTTCAACGTTCCCATGAGAATTGGGAGGAAGGAATTAATTCTTGAATGTCACGATTCCTTTCTTTCATGGGTCAACGTTCACATGAGAATTGTAAGTAAGTCAGCGGTTTTTGAATGTGACGATTACTCTCTTTCAACGGTCAAAACACTGTTTTATTTATCAATTAAAAAAAGGTAAGGGGTTGAATTTGTCAAATTGTTTTTTGTCTTAAAAATAGTGGAAACTTCTGTAATATTTTGATAAAAGGGGGAGGGATTTTGTAAATCTAATTTATAACCGTGAAATTTTGAGATTTTGGGTATCCAATTTTTTTTGATGGTGCTAAATTTCTTTTCATCATCAAATACATAATTTAAACACTGCGAAATTATGACCATCAAAAAAATTCCTCAAACACGACTCAAATTTAAATTTTACCATTATCAATTTGCAATGTTATTATTATTGAAATTTATGTTGTGAATTCCCAATGTGGAATTTGGTTTCGGTTGTCTCCACTTCTTCACGTCTTCGATTTGGTTTCGTTTCGGTTTTGGTTTTTCACCTGTCTCGGTTTCTCTTTACCTGTTCGATTTCGTTTTCCTATTTTAATTTCCTTTTTACCAGGTGCGTGGATTTCAATTTTGATTTCAACCATGTGGGTGGATTTCGATTTTTATTTCTCCCACGTGGGCGTGATTTCGCTTTTTATTCGCGCGGATTTCGATTTTGATTTCATTCGCAGCCAGATTACGATTTAATTTACCGGTTGCGGGTTTCAGTTAACCTATTCGATTCGGCTTCAACTTCTGTTTTCATATTGATTTCAACCAGGTGCACGTTTATATGCTTCACAATCCATGAGTTCAGGATTGAGCATTTAGCCCTATTAGCTGTTATATGGATTCTGTGATCCTTGATTATACAATGGAAGGTATCACTTTCGATCTGGCCAGCTTTTAAATAAAATGAATGCATGCATACTCGGAAGTAAAAGGATATCCATTCAAGGTTGTTGCATTTGCATAAATGTAAAACAAAGATATTTTTTTTTAAAGTTCAAATAATATTATATATTAATATAGGGTCATTTTAATTATTGATCTAGTATAAATTTGTAGATTTTTTTAGCGCATATATATATATATATAATCAATTTTTGTAGGGGGTTAAATTACATTTTGTAAATCAAATTTTTAGGGTTAAATTATATTTTGTAATATATAAAAAGAATTTTGCAATTTATATAATAGATGATATTCTTATTAATCTAACTAATATTTCTAACATTTGTTTTCAAATGAAAGAAGTAAAGTTTAAAAATTATTTTCTTTGCAAATGTAATTGTAAATAGAATTGTATAATAATTAAAAATTTGAATGTTTATGGTTATCTCATTTTGGAAAAACTTCAAAACATAGTGAGAATATATATATATATATATATATATATATATATATATATGAATTTTTAGTAATTTTGAGTATAATGGGCACTTACAATTTTTAAATTTTAATTTAATTAGGGTAACTATATAAATTAAAATGGTCGATAAATGTTGAGAGACATCAAACCATGAGATTCAAAGTTCAATTCTCTATGGATCAAGTTGTGTGTTTGCTAAGCTCGGTACCGTGTGGTGACATCCCCAAACTGCGTGATCATGTCTGGTTAGAAGCGGACTCTAGCCTCCATTGCATCCTGGTACAATGACCTGGAGCCAACCTTAACCTCTTTCTCAACCAAGAGAAACATTATTTGTATTTGAATAGGACCACCAATGTAGTTTTGCATGTTCTGCCTATTCAGCTCCAAATCCTTCTTGGTGGCAATTTGTTTCAGCTACTCCAAATACTTTTCAATCTCTTGCCTAACTTTATGTTTGTGCTTAGCTTTGGTGAGTGAGCTGGTTGATGGAATCTTGTGGGTTCTCACCACGAAATCCAACCCATTGTATAACCGTACATATGAGGCTTGAATACTACCAATGAAACAGGTGAGTTGCTTGTTGTTCTAAATCAACATTCAAACCTTCGCTTTCTCCATATCTTCCTATGGCATTACTTTCTTTCCCAAATTAAGTGGTGCCCCTTTGTATCACATTATCCATTCATCCATGAATGCGATAACAACTTGTATATTCCTAAGAGTTTTGGTGAAGTCTTTGCTCTGCTTCTACAAGCCATGTAAGCATACAACCTCCTTATGTATCGAAATGAGCTCCTCATAGAGGTCCAACATGGTCTTTCCAAGTGTTGATACTTCACCAAGTATCGTTTCTCTCATTTCCTCCAAGTAGTCCTATGCGGAGATTGCATTTTGTGCTGCTACGTAGAGCTGTTATTTCTCTTGCCGGACAACTTGTACATTTTGCGCGAATTTCTTATCTTGGCTGTCAAATACTGAGTGTTTGATCTTGTTGCACTTGCAAAGGCCAAGTTGGCTTCGGAAATGGAGTTTGGATTCTTGCTAGTGTTGACCACTATCACCCTCTCTCTAGTGAATGTTGGTAATGCATGATCATCTGGAAAATGTTTTCTTGATGCTTGTACAATTCTCTTGTAGAATTAATCATAAGACATATTGTACAAGTCCATTACCAGATCATCATCAAGAGGAACAAGATCCGCTTTTCGCACAGGGCTAAATCTGTGGCTGGGGGTGGTGGAGATTGAACGATGACCTATGATGCACTAAGAATCAGATCGATATCTCCATCATGTGGCTCTAGTCCCAACTCCATGTCTGCAACTTCAATCAAATCTTCAATCGACTGAAAAAGCTCCCGATCATGCATCTGTTCTCTGTCTCCCTCTACTGCTAGTTGGTTTTGTTCTTGCTCTTCAACTTGAATCGACACTGTTTCTTCTGCCATTGTGCATTGCCTTTCTTCTACTTCTTGCTTATGCTTCTCCTTCTGTTCTCTCCTTCTCGGTTCCCGTTCTTCCCTTAGTTCTAGTTCTTTTTTATTCACCCTCAGTTCTTCTCCCAGCAAGCTCTATTTTCTCTCTTCCTCCTCTTTGCTCTCTATATCCTCTGCTTCCTCTTTGCTTCAGCTCCAAAGCTTCTTGCATAAGGATTGTGTTAGGTTCTTATACCAATAGGAGTCATAATTTTGAATGACTAGGGTGAAACCTTGTAATATGGTACATACCATTGCTTTATGCAAATGTTTTTCATATTAAAAAATTTAAAAAATGTAAAGAGGGCATGTCCTAAAAGAATAATCAAAGAACAAAAAGAATGAAAAGGTCAAAAAATGAAAAATATATGAACCCCAGAAGACAAAAAGAGACCATGAAAGTGTGCAAGTCAAAATGCCACTGCTATTTACTTTTATGCATAATAATGATTGTGTGCAGCTTGTCACTCATGCCACAATCCATGGTAATCAATTTGTTTAATCTTGATTATACCATGCTTTGAATTTTATGTTTATAGTTAGTGAATAAAATCTGAGCAAACAGTGTAATCTTGACAGATCATTAGATAGGTAGAGTAAATAAAAGGAGCTCATCAGCTTAATCTGAGCCCTTGGATGACATAAGGTTAGAATTAGATAATTTACTTTGTAAAAAAAAGAAAAAGATTGATAAGGGTTTCCTAGCCTAAATGCACCCTAATAAAGTGAAGAAAAAATGGTAGGATGAGTAAGTGGGTAAGCAGTAGAAAGGTCACAAAAATATCATGTGATTATACAGAAGCACTTATGTCATTATCTTAAATGCAATTTTCAAAAAATGCATAAGTAGAGAACAAAGCAAAAACACCGGTTCACAATTTGGTTTACTTAACACCCCCTCATTCATTTTAACCCTTATAAACACTCACTAATTTACCTTTCATAATAAAAATATTAATACCTATAGTTCATTAAGTCAAAAAGGCTCAAAGCATTTCTTTGACTTCTGGTGGGACCAGACTCTCGGCTTGATGACTTAAGAAGGAAAGGTGTTAAATTCCCTTGCAATTCATTCATTCCCCTCACAGAACCCCTTTTCCTAAAGTTAAATTCTTTTTGCCTAGGAAACCCCATGATAAACATGTTTTATGAAAAACCCACCAAATCACATTTATCCTAAGTACTAAATGTATGGAAAGCATATAATATTTTCTATACCTAAGTACAATACCCCTTCCGCTCATTTCACCTCATATTAAATTTTTAATTAAATATATAAAATTCCCGAAAAACCCATTAGCCCGTATATATTTAACTCCTTTATATAAAATAACCCCTCCCCTTAGTTTAGTTATAAACTATATGACTACCCAATATCCCACAAAACATATTAAAATCTCGCCCTTAGTACTTAATCATGTATTAAAGTGCCTTCGATGAGATTCAGTGTTAATTTAATCTTATATAACCGGTGATTATACCCATGGGCCCCCCGAAAACTTTATGTGTAAATCACTGTGCAACTACATCTCTCAACCACCGTGGATCACCCCTCCCCCTCATCCAACGACCCATGCTCATATTGGTTGCGCCCGATGTCCGTACTTTACCCACTCGATAAGGGGGTTTTCCTCCCAATCCCCGTTGCTACATGTTAAATGATGAATGAAATCGGGCGACCTCTCTCAAAAACCACTTCCCTCTCAAAAGCGGTGCAATGCCCCTATTAAACCACCTTCCCATATAACGAAAAAAACTGCCCACTGTTCATCAATTAATGAACCCACAAAAATCAACGATTTTCCTATATAAGCCCAATTACCCCTCTTTTCGCTCTTTTCGTGCATTTGCCATTTGAGAACACAGAAAGCCGTTGCAACCCTTACAAACAACAAATTTACTCACAGACCTCCGCCATTGCTCCACAAACGCTGTAGACAGCCCAGCTCGTTCATCAGTCCATACCAGAACCATACAGACCTCTGCAACCTCCATCAACCACCATTTACAGTCAATTTCGCCCGATTCTAGGTATTTAACCGTGGAAAACCAACTCCATTATCAAATTCCAAGTGTATTCACCCTCGTAACAGTGTTAATTAAGTGAAAAATATCAAATTTAATTTGATTTTTACACTCTGAGCCATAACCATCTGCAAAACCATCGTTGACCTATAAACTTTGAATTACCCCCCACACTCAAAACCACAAGAACTGAGTACGGCTGCCCCAATTGCAATGGATGTAAGGCCCATCTCTACACCTCACTTAGACCTAGACCACCTTCCTTTAGCTAATAAATGTTTCCAAATAAAAGATACAACTGCCATAGAGCCCCTGCTTAAAGTACATTTCCAAAGTAGGGGCAGATGCCTTAACCACACTGATGAAATTGGCTTGTGGGAGTCAAATTTACCGAAGTACTAGTTCCCCCAAGTTCACATATTTTTAGAAATTGTCCATATGTGTTATGTATGCTACATCTCCAGCCACAGAACCATAATGTCACATGACTAGAAGGTCCTCTTCACCATCACAACTGATTCCATAAATGAAATGCTGCAACTCCAACCAGGGCCAAACCTAACTCCCCTCTCAATTGGAGACCTGTTGGACTAATATCCCAAGCTTAGTTATGCAAAATTGGCTCAATTGTTCCAAACCTTCATCAGAGAAGAAAAACACATCCCTAAGGATTCTCCTCCATATGTAGCTGTTATTTTTTCCCCATGGGACCAGAACATTGTAGCCATGATATCCTGTGTTTTGGGGTACGCCACTAGTCAATACATTGATGAGTTAATCCTTGCATTCATGTCCATCTACACTTCGGGACAACCTCCTGCTGTCATTTATGATTATGACCAATTTATAGCTGGTAGGATGCATGAACAATTTCTTAGAATGAGTAATGAAAGAGTTTTCAAGCATTCCTTAGTCTTATATCATATTTTCTATATTATCAACCTGATAAGTTCCCATTCACCCTTCAGAAGCTGGACACCAAGGGTCAGCCCAGGTCAGTTATTTTTTGGATGCCATTGGTCCACCAATATCAGTCTCCATACTCTTATTCTGATTTCATTGATTTATTTGTACACCCAGTCATGGCAATGTTGACTAGAAGCGCTCCCCCTAGAATTAGTCCAGAAATAAAGAGAGACCTCCAACTTTCCAAGCAGACCAAAGTGGGTGAATGGTACCTTTATTAGAACCATACAAAAATTATAATCTACAATTGCATGTTGCCACCATACAAGCTACCAAGATACCTCCTAATGAGGTTGTTTGCATTAGAATACTATAGACAAATCATCAATGCAGATGAAGTAAACTTCGTCAATGCCAAGAAGAAGGCCAATTTCAAAACAAAAGACCAACTAGGACCCTTCATATGCAACTCTAGGGAGACAAGCAAAGAAGTAGACCTAATTCTGCAGAGAATGAAGTTCCAAAGGATTTTTTTTTGGAGATATGACCCTTTGGAATTCATTACCAAGAAGAGACAAAAGGTCAAGCTAGGACCTTTCATTCACCATCCCATACCTGAAATAGAAGCCTATGCCAACCAAACATAATGGGTGGAAGGTACCCTAGTGGACCAAGATAGCACCAGGCTAGACATAGAGAATACTCTCATTGATCTAGAAAGACAACTTGATGAGGGTTCTTTCCTGCAGGTATCAAAGCAATTAGACTAAGTAGAGATAACCATGAGTACCCCTCCAGTTATACAGACTCCTCAAAGTGAGGAGAAGAACCTAAAGAGAAGTAGGGAGGAGGTCACTACATCAACAAGAGAATCCTCATACGCTCAGCTAGAAACAAGCCAAGCAATAAGGAAGAAAATGAATCATGTCTTTGAACAGGAGGATACAAAGGGCTCAGCTGAGGCCACAAACACAGAAGGAAACAAAAGCAAGCCTACCACTCCATCTGAAGGCATGCAAGAGCTTTCCACATCACAAACTTAGATGTTGGTAAGGAAGCTTAGAGTGGAAGTCTCTTCATTCAGCAGGCCTGCTAACAGGGACCAGGATATCAAGGAAAGATACAAGGAAATCAAAGTAAGAAATGAGAGGCTTAAGGCCCAAACTTATGCTCAGTACCTAAAGTTGACTCCCACTAATCAAACAAGGCTAATGTCAGTCTTTGGCATTAACGAGGGAAAGTTGCAGATGTAATTCATCAAACCTACAGCTCAGCAACCAAAGACAACATCTGATTTCAAAAAGGTGCACTTCGAAGTGTTGGCAAGGGATATTCATCCCATAGACCAGATTGAACTGCACAAACAGGCTAGAGAAAAGATATACTCCACCGTAACAGGTAAAGCCATAGCTGCTTATCAGCCACAAAATTCTTTAAATAACATTTAAGCACAATTTCAGTTAGAGAAGGCCTCGTCATAGGCCAAGGATACCAGGATCAAGTCCTTAGAGGACTTAGTGATTGAATTGGGACACGATCCCAAGGATATAAAAGCCATAGAACAACTTATTAAAAAGAAGAATGATGATATAGATGCATTGAAGAAACAACTAAAAATACCTCAGCTACAACATCCACAAACATTGGAAGTCCTGGAAGCTCAGCTGGGGCATGAAGAACTAATGGACTTAGTCTTAAAGTTGAATGATCAACTAAAAGAGACAGAAAAGGATTTGGATGCCTTAATCCAATTAAAACAAGCAGATGTGGCAACTTCTTCAACAAATGTTATCCCTACAGTCTCCACAGCAGTGCCATCCACACTAGTAGAATCTTTCGCACCTACAACTCCACTTGCAACATCCTTGCCAACAACAATAGAACCTACATCAGCTGTAGGTGCATTAGGAGAGAAAGCAACAAAACTAGTCAAAGCCATGGAAGAGATGTCTATCTCGGCTACAGAAATGAATAGGCTGAGAGAAAAGGTGGCAAGTTTGGAAACTAACTACAAATTTTCCCAACTTAAACAAAAGGAAGAAGCACAAAAGGCCCAAAGGATGAGTGAAAGGATTAAAATCTTAGAGAAAGCCTTAACATTGGAGAAACCCTTAGGGAAAACCAAGGAAATGTTGTGGGACAATATCATTGACTTTGTCAAGGATATTTGGCCCTTAATTCAAGTTATTTTTGAACAAACAGAGTTAGTAAAGATAGCTACAGAAGCTATCCAGAAAGTGAAGGAGCTGTTGGGAGATAACCCAGAGGATCCCAATAGACTCATCCACTTCCTCAACAACAAGAATATATATGAGCTCCATGAGCTAAATATAGAAGATAGGACTATGACCATTTTAGAAATAAGGAAGGTCCTTTCCAAAAGGAACCTTATGCTTAATTTAGAAGAAAAGTGCCACAATACGCAAGTAGCCATTGATAGGTTCATGGATAAATTCCAGATTTTGAGGGAGAAAGGTATGCCCAGTCCTATGGTTATCAATGACAAACTCATGACACAGTTGGACTATGATACTGGACTCAAATAGTTGGCAAAGGAACAAGCAAGCACTTCATCCATAAAAGCCCTGTCAATAGGAAAAGTGTTGTACAACACATTTGAGAACTTATTTTTCCTTGAGCATGAGATAAAACATTTATTCCTCACCAAGCCCAATTTTGCCAAGTATACTGAAGCTGATGAAATCTATAGAAGAATGATGAATGTAAAGTTACCCGATGAAAAATGGTGGGAGACAATGACTTATTTACTGAGATAAATTTACAAGCAAAAAGTTACTGTGCAGTAAAAACAAAACAACTAGGTAAACAGGTGAAAGCAACACATCAGGGTCAAAGAGTATCAGCTAAAAGGTAAAAGTTAAAGAAGATTCCAGCGTGAAACACTACAACAAGCCAGCATAAGAGGTTACACTTCAACAATAAAGGCCAACACAACCATAATAAAAGGGACAACATGAAACAATTCATTAGTTGTCTCTATCTTCTTGCAAGAAGATATTTGTATTTCCTAGAATAAATCTCAAGTTTGTTTTAAGATATTTTGTAACAATTTTTTTGTATAAATACATCACAATTTGAAGTATGTAGTGTGGATTCTTAGACATTTATATAGATTTTCTTGATCAAAGATTGTAAGCTATTGTATCACTGTTTGGACCAGCAAGATGGGTTAATGAATAAAGTCAAGGCATTTCATTGGATTCATGTGTAGTGCGAAGTACAAACAAGTATTTTCCCTTGTGATTGTTATCTTTCTTTTAAAGTTTTCCATAATATTTAATGTATTTGAAATCTGAATGCTATAATATGGAATGATATCTTAGAATTTTCTTTATTGCACTCTGTTATAACTATTATGCATTTTAATGTTTTCTGCAAATTATATAAATTAAGGAATTCTTAGTTTGTTATGAAACCAGCTTCAAGAAATATAGAAAAGATAGATCAATGCCTTAGAATTCAGCCTCTTCGAGGGGGAAACCTCCTTTACATTACATAAATGAACAATTTTTGGAT
>APFE030064375.1:1953-25883 GCA_000404065.3 Pinus taeda
TGGACTCTTCTGTTTCTCTACCTATCTAAGAATCTTCCAAGATTAAACTGTTTGGACAGACTTACAATCTCTATATTCTAAAACAGGAAATTTAAACCTAGGGATACCAAGATTAAACTGTTTGGACCTCCCTTTAACTAAAAGTAGCGATACTGGGATAACTTTACAAAACTTTTAAGGCAATTGAATGAACTTGAAGTGGCCTTCTTCATTTGGAGACTGTTTGAGCAAATATGGAGCATTGCAGAAAGCAAAGTACGACATATTTGGCCTGTGAAAATGCCAATCATGAAAAATGAATACCTGCTGCGGCAGGAGCTAACAGTCTCCAAGGAAGTAGAGTAGCAGATCCAGAGAAGATAAGATCTATTATGAAGTGGGAATATCCTAGAAATGTGAATGAGGTAAGATAATTAATGGGGCTAGCAGGCTATTATAGGAGGTTCATCAGGAACTTCTCTTGGATTGCATATCTTATTATGTCATTGCAGAGGAAAGGTAAGAAATTTGAATGGACAAAGGAATGTGCAACAAGTTTTGAGTAGTTAAAGAATTTGTTGACAAACACTCCAGTGTTAAAGATTGCAGATCCTAACAAAGATTTTGTAGTGTGTACATATGCTTGCAAGAGAGGATAGTGTGTACAAATTATTTCAAGAGAGGACTTGGTGGGTCCTTATGCAGGAGGGATAGGAAATATGTTATGAGTCATGGAAACTGAATGAGCATGGGCCGAACTATCTGACACATGATCTTGAGTTGGAAATTAGCATTCATGCATTGAAGATGGGGAGGCAAAGGATTGGGTAGTAGCCTATTAATTTTCACTGCCTTCGACAGTGAAAGTCCATGATGTTTTCCATTTGTCATTGCTTAAGAAGTATATTATAATAATAATAATAATATCCATTTTTAAGGTCACAGCCAAGCCAGACACCAAATTGGTGTATGAGACCCCCTTGTTTGTGGGACAAGGGACCCACCTCCACCCAATGATTTGACTGCTAAGTCTACGAAGGCATACATACTCTACCCCCCTCTGGTTTTGAACGTGTGACCTCTTAGGAGGAAACACATGCTCTTAACCATTAAAGATGTTGATCATGTTATTGACTCGTCTGTATTGCAGGTGGAGCTAGATGGATAATTCTAATCAGAACCTCAGTGTATATTGTAGAGAAAGGTGTTGATTCTCCATAACCGAGCAAATGAGTTGGTTAAAGTGGAGTGGAAGCGCTTTGGGCCTGATGAAGCTACATGGGAGATGGCAGATCAGATGCAGGCTATGTATCCTTCCTTATTCGCTGGTTGAGCGAATGTCCTTGATATATGTTTTGGGTATATGTTTGATGTGATGTTTTGGTATATATCCATATGTATATGGATGTAAATACCACCATGAGTTGTGATATAAAGCTCCAATAAGCGGTATGTGGGTCATGTTAGTATGATTTTTATGTTACTATGTTGTCATGTTGGTTTCTTCTCAGAATGTTGATCATTGTAAATACAACAACGAGCTAAGTTATAAAGCTCCATGGCCAGTATGTTTTGCTTTCAACAGTCTTGTTGGTTATAGGTGTCATTGAACACTGAGGACATTGTTCCCCCAAGAGGTAGGGTTATGTGACAACCCTAGTCAAATTTCTATGTAATAAAAGTTAATAAAGGTAAAATAACAACCACGATTATGGGAAACTTATTCCAAGCTAAATGTTGGGAAAAACATCCTAGTGTGGGTGTTCATTTCGGTTATTATGGCTAAGGAAACTGGAAAAGGAAATGGAAAAGGATTTGGAAAGGAAAAATGACATTTTTGTAATTTATTTATGAAAATAAAGGAAATTAGGAGAAAAGGAAGGTGAAAGGTCACAAGTTGCATGTGAGGAGGAAAATGAAGGAAAATAATGGAAAATGAAGAAAATAGAGGCCACATTAATAAAAAGGCTTTTTAGGATCAGTTCATGGCTTTTGGTCAAATTATTTTGGTGTTCTCTCTCTATTCTCTATCTCTCTCTCACTCTTGGACACTTAGAGTTTTCTTGGAACACTTTGACACTGGATCAAGAAACGAAAAGAGGAAGCAAAGATTAAGCAAGGGAGAGTAGGGTCAAGTAACTACAACAAGTTTACTTGTAGGTATCAATTTTCATGTGTGATTTTCTTGCTAGATGTGGCATGAATGGTTATGCATGTGTGTTCTTAGTTATGTTGTTTTCATTGGCATGGGTTTTTCCAGAAGTGACAATGTTTTTCAACCTAGCCTTTCCATTTATGGATAACGATGGTGTGATGGGATTTTCATGTTTTATTTGAGCTGGACTAATGGATGGATTCGAAGCTGAATGAGTTGTATCTCTAAATGAAAGAAAATATGGCCTAGTGATCCCTGAACTAGACTAGCGATGGTGGTAAAGTCACTAGCCTAATGACCCCTAAACCAAATTGTGGGTTGCAGTAAATCTAGGTATTGTGTGCCTCAATGGGCCTAGGAATCCTTGACCAGTGTATGATGGGATATACGGTAAAGCCTAGAGGTGGTTGCTCTTGCTTAGGCCTAGGAATCCTTGTCGGCGAATGGTAGGATATATGATAAATCCTGGAGGGTGGTGTCTCGACTATGGCGTAGTGACCACTATGGGTTTCAGTAAATCCTAAAGGATAGGAGAGAGGAAAATTCCTCACTGTGTAGGTGGAGAAACTTGGTGGCATCCATGCTTATTTTTGCCTAATGATTTAGTGAGGATTGTGGTAAATCTTGATTCTATTGATGAGGGTGAGGTGGTTCAACATTGAGAAGCCCTCGTTGGTTCTTTTGGTTTGAGTGCCACATTCATGCTTGGAATATTACATGGGGGTGATTGGCTGAAGAGAGGCTTGGCTCATCCAATCTACGGTCAGGTGGAATGTGGTATTCCCATACTAGGTTGGCTTTTGAATTAATTAATAAGAGTTAATTTCCTTGGTATTTTATGAGTAAATGTACTGGTTCATATGTGGCACTTATGGCTATTTTATCCTCATTATTTCTATTGTTTATATGCTAGTTATGAATATGTTTTATGACAGTGAAAATGTGTGCTTCTCATCATGTTTGATTTGTAAATGATTGAGAAATGAATCTATGACCTAATAGATGATAACGCAGATAATGTGATAAGGCATCAATGATTATTAGCGATTCTTAGATAAGTAGAGGACCCATATGCTCAGTTCTATTATTAAGACCTATAGAATGCATATCTAAGACATGTTTAACAAAATTCTTGTCATGGCTAGCAAGGTTCCACTCAAGTCTTTGTTCAAGAATATGTATTGACATCATTGTCTCTATGTTTCTTTGCATTTCTGTAAATTCGATGAAGTTTTGGGTAGTGACTGGGTCCTAGCCCTAGAATTTAGTCTTAAATCTCACATTCGCTAGCATAGCACTGGCAGAAAAAGGCTACATTTTCACTCATGTAGGTTCATGGGAGTGGTTAGGAGCCTCAATTACTTGGATGGCTTGGAAAGGGAGTGTTTGGGGCTCTAGGCCCTTGAACTATTGAGTTTCCTTAGGGGTTGGCCACCTGGAAAGGTGGGCTAGGTCATGGAGGTTTTGTAGGATGTGTGGATGTTCAATTTGGTTGTGTTTTGTTAATTCCACTTCCTTAAGGTGACTTAGGAGGTTGAATCAGATCACAGTAGCCTCTCGTCACATGTTTACCCCGGTTGGCCAGTTACTTGGGTAGATGTGGGAGGAGGGTGTTATAGTATTAGAGACGTTAAAACATTACTAGTTGTTTCCAAATCTCAAAAAGTGTGAGTTCATACAACAATATTTGGTGTACTTAGGTTTTTTGTTTGGTGTTGGGCGTATGCTATATTCTTTCCATTATTAGCCATGTTTTGATCTCACTTCCCCCTATTATAATTGTCATTATGGGCCCCCACTTGGTGGGGGATTTTGCAGATAATTCCCTAGAAGATTTGTTTTGGGAAAATTTTCCTTATAAAGTATTGTAATTTCATGGTCAATATGGACCATTCATCATTAGGTCGTAGTCATGATAGTAGAAGTTATGTTAGGGATTTTTCTCTAGAAGGAAACACTCTTTTAAGAGGGAATTATATAGTGGCTATATATTCATTGAGAGATATTAAAAAATCTTGTTAGTTTTGTAACGCCCCCTTCCACTTTGGGGACCATACTAAGCATGGAAGAAGACACTACCATCATTGGCTCTACCTCCAATGCCCCGTTATGGAAATGGGATCTTAAAAGTTTGACTATTTTATCTCCTCAAAACTTAAAATAAACATCATTGTTGCATTCAGATTGTTGAGAAATTTTCGGCAATATAAATTTTTCCTTGATCTGACTCTTAAATCAAAAGATATGGCCAATTTAAGATTTGGTTGATAACATTTTTCCAATTCAACCTTATGGCTACCACGTGGCACCCACATGGACTATACATCATTCACTTGTGGATTCCTCCATACCATGTGGATCATTCCGTGTTTCTCCACTTGGGCCATGTTTTAATCCTGCCTAAGTGGTAGCTAGGTCAAGTCATTTCCTCGAGGTAACATGCACACACTTAAAAAGTCCCGAGATGAGACAAGCCTTTCCACATCAAACAATGGGAAAGTTCCCATCTCGACCATATCTCTCGACTTATTTCCTTTACAGTAAACATGCACCCACTTTGAATGTCTCGAGGAAGAATGAGCTTTTCCACATCAAATGATAGGAAAGTTTCCTGCTTAGCCTTGTCTCACAACCTTTTTCCATAATGGTGCACACTCTAGGGCTTCCGAATATGGGAGCCTAAGACATAGATTTTGTTGTTGCTCGTTGAACATACCTTCCTTAACACTTAGTCAATTTATGTTTCTGCTCTCTCCATATATTTGTATATATTTATATGTGGGCCTTCACCAAGGCTCCCAAATTATACAACATATTTATATATGTTTACACAGTTGTTGGCAGTCAACCATTACTATCCCTTTTAAGATTATTCCCGCATAATATATAAAATGTAAAGCTTGTGGGGTTATGCAGGGATATGGATTCCCTCAACTTTGTACCCTATAGGGCTATCCCTCGTGATATTTAACTAATAGTAAGTGGGACCTCACTATATTGAATTCATAATACTTTATCATAAATGAAAATCCCTGTGAATCCTACATTTAAAAACATATTCAGTTGGGGTGGCAGGAAGAGGGTTCTCTTGAATTCCGAGGAAAACCAAGAAGTAAAGTATTCTTGGGGACATGGAAAGAGGAGTAATAATCTGGCTAAAATGTGTGGGCTCCTGCTGCTCTTCAGTTGGCTAAGGATAGCAAAATATCCAAGATAGAAATTTTGGGAGATTCCCTTATCACCATTCAACATTTACACAATGACTCTCTTCCTAAGAATAACCATATAAGTCTTCTTCTTAGCATAATTATTAGTATCTTGGATCCTTCCCTAGCAAGGCCTTCTATCACATCTTATGAAACCAAAACAAGGAAGTTGATGAATAGGAAAATCATGCTTGTATACTAGAGTCAAGACAAATTATCATCAATGGTAAGTCCAAATGGAAAAATATTCCATGATGAAAACCATGCAAGTACCTACTGTTTGCTTCAACAATGGTATTCATGAGTTTTGGAGCATAGATAAATATTTTGTGGGTGTCCTTAAGGTTCTCATTCACAATTTCCTTACCCCCTTGAACAATTTGAATAATAAGTTAGTGGTTATGTGGTACATGCATGTTTCCCTAATGGAGGTAGATGGTAGAAGGAATGCATGCCATGCACCCCTTCATTTCTCACATATGGAGAACTCAGTAGTAGGAAAGTTCCTAATTTATTCATACACCCTCATACTAGGTTCCTTTAAGACTATAGGGTGGAAGATGTTAATGGAATTCACGGTTGATGAGATTTTTGTGGCTTCTAGCGTCCTAAAATTATATTCATGGAGGGTGATAATGAGACAAATATGTACAATTTAGGCTTCTAGTGTTTGTATGGGAGCTTAGTTTTCCTTTGTGGATTCCATGGTACCCTTTAAGTCTTCATAATCTCCAGAGGTTCTGTGAAATTTGAAAATAGAAAGGGAACCTTGCTCTGTGTCATGAAAAGAGTTTGGATTAACATTCTCAAGTTCAAATTTTTGGGGCTTCTCCTTCACATTTTTGTCCTTGATTCTTTATGCTACTTGGCATGGAGTTGGGAATTGTTCTTATTTGGACCGATGGAGGTATCTCAGGAAGTTATAGTGGCCAATTACAAGCACCCTCTTGATTGTTATGTTTTCCTCTCTGTTGAATTCAAAGCCACACTTCCTCTCTATGCACTCCCAACACTCCTTTCTCTGGATAGAGGCAGTTATGCCAAATAGAAGTTGTCGCATGAGAATCTTCATGCCAATTTGGGCACAATGGTGTTACAAAGGTACCCAATTATCAATTCAGTAGTTAATTTCAATATTGTTCTCTGTCTAGTGTTTCTTTTTACCCTCTCTTGGGTCTGCTCTTGCTCCTCATTTGGTTTGAGGAATATTTTGTACTTTGATAAGCCTAACCTTACGTTATCTCCAGTCGTTCTTTCTTCCAATCCCTTTGAATATCTATCTTGGCCCAATTTGTTGAACTATGTAACTATTTTTGGTCTTCCTAATGACATATGTAATCATGACTTTATGTATTTTATGTAATGAGAAAAAGAAATTTATTATTATTGATCTTGAGGCATGGGTTTCATGCTCAAGAGAATTTATTTTTAGGTTAAGTTCCCATTGAGAGCTTCTAGGGCTTTTCATTGAGTCTAAAAGTCTAAGGAGTCATTGCCATGTATGAAGGACCCTTCTTGGGTATGTTACATATTGTAAGAAAATTCATTTTGAGTCATTGTAAGAGTCAAAAATACCCTCCAAGACCTCGTCACAAGTGCACACCAAGTTGGCCTTAAAAAGGAGCTATAGACCTATCTAGAATAATATGTCGGCCTAAAATGATGACAAGTTGGCTCAAATAGATGGATAGGATGACTATATATAGGAGGACTGGACCTCACTTGAGAAGGCATCATTCAATCATCCAAAAAAGAGAAAGAAGTGTGAATAAAGGAAGGAAGGAAGCCTCTCATCTAGTGAAGAGAAGGACAAAAAACCAAATATTTTAGCATTGCTTTTGGGTCCCTCTACTCGCATGTGTGGCTACATCTAGGGTTTCTGCAATAGGATTACATTAGTCCTCTAAGGAGTTAAGATAAAGGTCAATAAAATGACATCATTACTAGACGATGTCATAAGGAGAAGCGTGCAAGCATAGTGAAGGAGAAGATCCACATAGATCTACACAATCATGTTCACACATGTGACATCTTGATAGTTGCAGGTAGGCTAAAAACTACAAGTTTTTGAAAAGAGGTCAGAATTTTAGAGAAGTTCAAATCAAAAGTGCAGAAGTCAGTTTGACTAGCATTGACTTGAAGAACAAGAAGAGATATTCAAGGAAGCCTTGTGACTTGGTCTTGGAAAGGTTATTAGGTCTTGGGTCTTGGTCTTGGGATTCATTAATTGAATATTATATAAGAAGAAGAATTTGGCAGATTTTCCTCTCAAGATTGGAGAGGTTTTGGCCCTGGATGATAGCATGTATCTGGTTCCCTTTCTCTCATTGTTCATTATGTTTTGGTAACTATTTAATGAAAATAACTAAAAAATAATCAAGATAAAGAATATTGTAACTAAGATAATTAAAGATTCTTCACAGGCATTTATCATCAATAGAGAAATCACTTTCACTTACTGCCCCTAGATTTCTCAACATGGTATTAGACCTAAGGTGACAATTCAAGTAAGGGCAACCAATCAAATGACCAAAGTTCTAGAATATTACCAAAGGCATAAAATCATAAAGAAGATCCTATAATATTCAAGGCATCTTTAAGGTTAAGGACTACACCATCATATTGAAGGAATAAGACCTACAAAACCCTAGTTCGTTCAAAGAAGGATTCTACAAAGCACTCTTGGGAACCTCAAGAAAGGAGACATTAATAGACCCTAGCTCTTTTCAAAAATCAATAAATTCAAAAGGTGAAGCATCTTGATGTATACTCATCCAAGGAAATCAAGATAAAAGGAATGGTCTTCATCATCAAGGATTCAAAGTGATCTCCCTCTCTTTAGACCAAAGATCACTTTGGAAGAAATGAATCTTCATCAAGAATAAATCCTCTATTACCAATATCATCATAAAAAATTAAAAAGGTAGTAGGTTGAAGAGAAGTATATTCTCAAGTAAGTACATTTATGTCTACATTTGAATCTATCAAAATGTATTATTGTAAGGAAAACAATAAGTTGGTTGGGGCTTCAGAATTTCTTGCATGGAAGAAAAGGATAGACCTAAACCTCATAGAAAATGAGGTCATGGAACATGTTAAGGGCTCAATCACTAAAGCTCCAAAGTAAGAATCTGAAGCTCATGCAAAATTAATGGAAGGGGGAGTAAGGGCTCAAAGGATTCTCATAGAACCCATTAAGGATCCCATCATTCCCTATGTATCAAAATTAGATACAACGAAAGAATGATATGACAAACTTGTAGAATTGTTCCTCGTAAGCACTACAAGAGAAGTGATCTTACTAAGACAAGAAATCTACAAGATGAAAATATCAAAAGAAGAGGGAATAACCTCATATTTTATGAGGGTATCTGAAATAAGGGACCAACTACAAAAGTTGGGAGAGATAATGTCTGACAAGGAAATTACTACTGTATTCCTCAATGCACTACCAGAGGAATGGGGTGGCTTTACATCAATACTGTATGGGAATGAGGAAGCTACTCCATTCAATGATCTATGGTCACTATACAAAATTGAATAAACTAGTTTGAAGGAAAAATTTGATGTAAGATCAAATGAGCATACTCAAGCATATGCTACCATGGCAAAGAGAAAAGGAAAGTTTGGGAAATTTGGTCCTCAGAAAAGGAAGAAGAATATGGTGAAGGTTCAATGCTATGGATGTCAAGAATATGGACACTACAATAGAGATTATCCTAAGCTCAAGAAGGACAAAAACAAAAGAGGAAGGGAAGAAGCCCATATCACTGAAGAAGTGGAAGAAGATGAAGAGATGAAATCCACAAAGGAATAAGTAAAAGATCTCTATTATGATTGAGATAAGTCTTCTCCACCTAGTTATTTTCGGTTCTTTTAAAATATGGCTATCATGGTAGGAACCATTAGAAGCATGATAGCATGCATCATTTTAGGATATGGCATCATAGGAGCATACAACTAAAGACATCATCATAAGAATCTTGGAAGATAGTTGAAGTAGGAATCTATTGTAGTCACCATTAGAAAGAAGTAGCTCTTGGTAACCTCAATATAAGCATAAGTAGCACTTATGGGTATAAGTAAGCCATCTAGCATAGAGATCATCATACATCATTGGGAAGGAAAATATGTAAGATGAGGACAATCAAGATCCTCTATTGGAATCTTCATTAGAAGGTTCATCCCTTGAAACATGCCTATCTTAGAATTCCACTTTGGATGGGATTCATTAGAAGAATGATGGTGTGATGACAAAGGAATGCTACAAGTCAAAGATGATTGAAGCAGTCTCAATCAAGGATAGAAAGTTGCTAAAGGAAGTCTAGATGACCAAGGAAGAAAAGAGGTATGTATGCATATAATAAATAATCCAAGTCATGTCATTATATAGTTGCAAATAGTATGATGCATACTCTACCTCATGAGCATGATTGAGGGAAAATGATATCTTTCATTAAAAGGATGCATAAAGGCATGAGTTGCATATTAACTAGATGAAATCAACACAATATGTCCTCATATGGAATATGAGGTGGTTGACAAAATGAATGGAACAATGATTAGGAGTTCTTGGGAAGTAATATGTGAATAAAGAGAAAGGAAGAGATTATCAAAAAATGAAACTATGGAGAAGGAAATAAACATCCTATGACTAGAAGAATTGACTATGATATCTCCATGGGAAAGCTATGAAGACCTTGGAAAAGTTTGAAAAGAGAGAAGACCCTTGACAAAGGAATATCTTGGTCATGTCAATATGAATGTAGGATGTTGATGTTGCAACAAGAAGATGTCATGATGAAGGGTCATCACAAAAGGTAATTTTTTATTTGATGTTCATTTCCGATTTTTGAATAATATCTAGATGGCCTAATACATGGCTGCAGAAAGAAAGGTTTGGATTTCATCTACAACCAGTATTCGTGTGATGGGATGGAAGATCCTGAAGGATACATGATGTAGAAAATGCAGTTGTATGAGGAAAATCCAAATATGGTCTAATGGATCACTCTCCAATAAAAGGAAGAAAGACATGACTACTCTGATTTGAGAAGGAAAGTGATGGATGGCCGATGCCCTACGGAAAAGTCTCAAAGGTGAAGACTCCATAACTAAAAAAATGAAATTCATGACATTGAATAGAGGAGCACTACAAGCGAATGAAGCTCCCATCATCTCCACCAATGAAGAAATAGTTGTTGTTGGAAACAAGTCCCTAATTAAGAGGGAGCCTAGAAGCAAGTTTCTAATTAAGAAGAAACTTGGAAGCAAGTCCCTAGCTAAGAGGGAGCTTGGACAAGTCCTTGGATAAGAGGGAGCTTGTGTACGTTCCTTTTATAGGAATGAGTACATTTCTTCATTGGGATGGGTATATCCTCCCTAGTTGAGAGGGAGAGATAAACATGTCATTATTGTCTTCACTTGGGAAGAAAATAATGGAGGATTGGATAAACATCTAGCATATGATACTCTTTGAGGATTTGGTAGAGAATCCAAGATAAGAGTATTCGTAGAACATCAATATTCTTTGAGGACTAGGAATCCAAGATAAGAATAATCGTGGAAGGACATACATTATGAATACCCAGGTGGGGTATGCTCCTGGAGAGACAATGATGAAGGTGTCTATAAATCATTGGTCTCGCCAACATTGTGCTCTGATATTGTGGAGATATAGAGATGTTGGTCAAGGCCTTGCTATGTGACAATGTTGTATGATATGATGCTATACAAATGGGTTACCAATCCGACTCTTCTTATGATAATTCTTCATATTGAGAATGTCGAAGTACCTTGTATGGATTATGAATACCTCCCTAATTAAGAGGGAGTGTTGAAATATGTAACTAGGTTCAATATTCATAATAACATATGTAATCATGATTTTATTTATTTGATGTAATGAGAAAAATAAATTTATTATTGTTGATCTTGAGGCATGGGTTTCATGCTCAAGAGAATTTATTTTTAGGTTGAGTTCCCATTAAGAGATTCTAGGTCTTGTCATCGAATCTACAAGTCTAGGGAGTCATTGTCATGTATGAAGGACCCTTCTTGGGCATGTTACATATTGTAAGAAAAAATATTTTGAGTCATTATAAGAGTATAAAAGACACTCCAAGACCTCATCACAAGTGCACAACAAGTCAACCTTCAAAAGGAGCTATAGAACTATCTAAAATAATATGTCGACCTAAACATGATGACAAGTCTGCTCAAATATATGGACAAGATGACTATATAAAGGAGGACTCGAGCTCACTTGAGAAGGCATCATTCAAGCATCCAAAAAGGAGAAAGAAGTGTGAATAAAGGAAGGAAGGAAGTCTCTCATCTAGTGAAGAGAAGGAGAAGAAGATCGAATTTTCTTAGCTTTTTTTTTTGGGTCCTTCTACTTGTACATGTGACTACAGCTAAGGTTTCTACAGTAGGATTACATCAGTCCTCTAAGGAGTCGAGACAAAGGTCAATAAAATGGCATCATTACTAGCCAAATTCATAAGGAGAAGTATGCAAGCATAGTGAAGGAGAAGAGCCACATAGATCTACTCAATCAATCTCACACATGTGACATCTTGACAATTGCTGGTAGGCTGAAAATTACAGGTCCGTGAAAAAAGGATAAAATTTCATAGAAGCTAAACTCAAAAGTGCAAAAGTCAGTTTGACTAGCGTTGACTTGAAGAAGAATAATAGTTGTTCAAGGAAGCCTTGTGACTTGGTATTGGATAGGTTCTTAGGTCAAGGGTCTTGGTCTTGGAATTCATCAATTGAATGTTTTATAAGAAGAAGAATTCAATGGGTTTTCCTCTCAATATTGGAGAGGTTATGGCCCTGGATGATAACCTATATCTGGTGTCCTATATATCATTGTTCATTATGTTTTGGTAATTGTTTGATGAAAAGAACTTAATAATTATCAAGCTAAAGAATATTATAACTAAGATGAGTAAAGAGTCTTCACAAGCAATTATCATCAATAGAGAAATCACTTTCACTTGCTGCTCTAAATTTCTCAACACAATTGTCATTCAGTTTCTTGCGAAACCAATCCCTATTCCTTTTTTATGACTACTATGGAGCATAGGGGTTATAATCCCGAGGGATCAAGTTGTAATAGCGCGCAAAGCCTCTGCCCGCAACCCTTATCAATTATTAAGTTGAAATCAGAGGCCTCCAATGGAAGATTCCCCAATAATGCAAGGTTATCCTATTCATGGTTGAGAAATGCAAAAGATTCAAGCCCAAGTGAATTTTCAGGAAGATAAGATTTATGCCCTTCGTTGACAACTAGTTGAGCTTCAAATTCATAGGAATGAAGTTGATCAACGCAACACTTTGAACAACTCTCTTGGAGGCCAGTATGATGAAATGTTTATTGATCCACCCCATGTCTTATGATCTCATACTAGAAGTTGTGTTTTTGTCTGGTCAAATTTTTCATGTTTATAGTTGTCACTTAGTTGGTAAAATGTATGTTAGCATCTTTTATTTTTTCCTCCCTTAAATAACATGCATCTTGGTTTACAATGTAAATATTTCCCAGGTATTTTGCTACGACTGAATGTAGATTTAATAGACAATCTACTTAATGTTACTGACATTGAAAAAAACAAAAAACAAAAAAAACATACTTAGCATTTAATGGAAAAAAATATGTCAATAAATATATCATCGTCATCCCAAAAACACTTGCATCCCATTTATTGAAAATAAGATATTGTGAGATTTTTTTCAAAATTAAATATTATACTATCAATATCAACCCAAGAAACTTTATGCCCCAAAATGTTTAAATTATAAATATTGCCATGGAAATAAAGCTAAATGTCAATTTAGAAGAATCTCGATGCATGTCCCTTAATATATATTATAATATATAATATATATATATATATATATATATAGTATATATATATATATCCCTCATTCTCTGTATTCAGATAATGTGATTTGGAATGAGCTAAAGTTGATTGAGATGATTCAATTCTTGTAAGCTCTTCCAAGGGCTTCTTACCTTTATCTCCTTTTGGAAAGAAGATCTAAGGGAGAGGTTTTTTGTCAATTTTAGGTAGATAGTGAGCAAAAGAGGTAATTGAGGTGACAACAGGTTCATTTATAAGTGGAAAGGGTGGATCTATTGGGCTTGTTGGTCAATTGATGATACTCTAGGGTGGTCTATAAGATTATCTCCCCAACCATCTTGCATGGTTTGAGGCTATTTTTCAAGGATGTTGATGATACTTAGGTGTGGCTACAAATGGGGATTTAGGGGGGCAAATGGTTTAGGCAAAGCTTGTTGTCCACCAATGCTTAAATGCCATGTTTGATTCAACTAGTTAGTCTCATTTGAGTTTACATCAAAATGAATGGAAAAATGAATTTTTGTATTCCTACTTTCCTACCAAACAAGTAAAGAAACTCATCGAAACAAGTTGCATGAAATTAATTAAAGCTTCTCAATTATAAAATGCAATATGCCAAAAAATAGTATACTTTCAAATAATTTTGTGTAATATGTTTTAGTAAAGTCCAAACTTAAGCATAGTAAAACTGAGAATGTAAAGAGGAGATGGTGAAAATGAATTAATTCATGATGAAGGGGAAGACTCATAACAACTTTGACTCATGCATAAAAATATATTATCCATATAATTAATTCATCCTTCAATACTAATAAACCTTCTTATTATGTAATAACTTTCTTCTAAAACAATATGCCAATCATATCTAATCTTCAAAACATAGTGCTTCTAAGATGCATATTTATGCAATAGAGATATGAACTCATAGGGTCCAATGAATGAAAAATAGTAAGTATGGGTGACAACAAAAACCTAGAATGAACAATCTTCTACCAACATTTTAATTATTTTCATAACTATGAAAGTTTTATTAATAAGAAGAAATCTATGGTTTAAAACGAGACTTTCATATTGTGAAGCTCTTTGAAATTAGCTATTTCAAACATGGCTAGATTGAATATCTCAACTCAAAATTTTTATTAGCTTTAGAAATGACTCTGTTATATGGAAAATAATAAAAAAACTAAACTGCTGAAATTTTCAATATTTTTCACAAGGAAATAAAATTTCTTTATGATCCAAGATACAACCTTCCCAAAATTCTTTTCAAAAACCTGTGGGTTATCTTAGTAGGGTAAACCAAGAAAAACATTGTAGCAGCAATCTCAAAAATACTCTAATGCAAATTATGCCATAAATCCCAATATTTTTCGTGAGCATGCTATACAACAAACTAATTTTTTTCTTTTTAAACAATAAAAATCTAACATGCAAAAACCTTGTTATTTTCATCGTTGAATATTCTTTAAGTCTAGTTGGTCATTGTACAGGGTAAGTGAGGTAAAAGAAAGAGTGTTTGATTTTAACAATAACCCAACATAAAACCCTTCTTTATTTTCACATTCCATTTAAAACATAACAAAATTCCTTCGTAACAAAGTGTATAGAGTCATTTGGTTGGATTGGAGTGAACATAGTGAAATGTGAAAGTATGAGGGAATGAAAACCACGAAATGTGTCAACGCATAACTAACACATGTTTTCAATGGCCCAAACATTGTTTTCCATAAAATACAATTGATACTAGTATCATACATCTTTGAAGGAAGGAGAAAATGCATGGAAATGAACAAGTTGAGGCCAATTCATTTTACTTAAATTCAAGACAAGAAAACATAACAATTTATCAATGATTTTGACTTACTGAATAGGAATTTCCTTTATATTTCATAATAAAAAAAAAAAAAATCATGAAATAGGAAACAAGCTCATAACACCGTACTAAACTAGGCCAATATAAAACATTTGATAACGAAATCAAGCTACAACAATACTGAATTTCACCACACAAACTACTCACCATTATTCCAAACTCTCCTTTTGTTTCATAGCACATCTTAAATACCTTCTGACATTTTGTTGTGCAATGGCAAAGGTATTCATACAACTCCAAACCTCACATACCTTATTAACAACAAAGTAAAATATCCAAATGAACCAGGTTTATGAACCCTAATGAACTTCAAGAGAGGAGGGTGAACTTCAAGAGAGAAGGGTGAGTTGGAGACCAACGCCATTAATGCACCACCAAACTCCAATTTAATGCATATCTCAATGTGGTGCATACAACAACCAGCCTCAATACCTTATATTATAATTTCAATATTTCAACATCATGTGTTGAGCAAATTCAAACTCACATAACATACCATACACCTTACATCCACTATCATGTGTGAACATAAGGTTGAAGCATATGATATATCATTTCAATATGACATACAACTTAACCTTTATACCATGTACATTTATTTGACATCATACAATATTTTTTAAAACATGACACTTGCCATATAACGTACATTCTTTCAACCTTACCTTATGACCAACATTATAACATATATGATTAACATACTTTGAATGATAACCATACATTATGAACCTTTTCCAACCTTTCATATATGCCAAAAATATATACATATGTAAACAAGCTTTGTACCATGGGTATATTTGGAATTAAATTCATTTTGAAATTTGCAATAGTGTAATATTATGCACCTATCATGGAAATAAACCATCAATAATGTATATTTGAAATAGAAAATTTCATGCCATAAAAGTCACATCAATCACTCACAATATGGGACCCCACCTACTTTATCTTAGGAAAATTCAAGAATATCAAGCTTTCCTATACTTTGCAAACCTATATATATAGCCAAATAATGCATGTGCAATGGAGTTGTGGGAAGCATATGAACAATCAAGGAGAAGAGCATTAGAAGAAGTTAAATTGGATTTTTATGTGTTTCAAAGGTTCCACGAGCCAAACATTGTCCTTTGAAGGTTTAAACATTGATTTATAGGGATATGTTCACTTAGATATGGTATTTATATAGATAACAGGAGGAGCACAACAAGATATGCTTCATAGGTGGAACAACAGTAAGTTGGATTTCAAAATTGCAAAGGGTTATTGCACTTTCAACCACAAAAGAAGAGTATGTTGTTGCTACAAAGGCTAATAAAGAGATGATTTGGTTATAGAGGTTCATGGAGGATGTGGGAAAAAAACAAGTGAATAGTCAGTTTCATAGTGACAATAAGAGTGCCATTCATCTTACAAAGTATTTAGCCTCCATTTTAAGACTAAATATATACAAGTGAGGTACCATTACATATGATCAATTGTGGAAGGCATACAATTCAAGTTTGAAAAGATACACATTAGCCAAAATCCTTTAGGCATATTCACAAAGGTAGTAATTGAGGAGAAAATGAGTTCCTACCTAGTTTTAGTTTCTCTTCAAGCATAATGGTGAAGATGGAAGACTTCCCGAGTCCAAAGTTGAAGTATATTCTAATAGGAGTAGTAGTGATGGAGTTGTTGTAATTAGTCTCCAAGTGAGAGATTGTTGGTTGTCGATCATGATTGTATTCCTGATATAGAGGTATTATTTTAGTTTCATTTCAACCCTAGTTCCTAATGAGGGGGTTTAGGGGGTATTCTCCCACCATTATTGTCACCAAGGGGTCTAGTGGGGGAAACAATTGTATCTTGGAGCCCTCCTTAATAGGGGATCAGGGGAACACCCTGATTTTGTTTTGGGAAAAATTTCCCTTTAAAATATTGTAATTTCTTAGCCATATGGAAGATTCATTATTGGGTCACAAATATGATGGCATAATTTATGTTAGAGGGTTTTCCCCTAGAAGGCAACCTTATTCTTATGAGGGCATTGTATTACAATTGTGTATTATTGAGAAAACATTGTAATTGAGACAATGTAGATTGTGAGAGTGAAGAGGAGGTTGAAATGAATGTGTTGTATGTTGTGTCCTTTCACTTTGTTGGATGGAATAAAAGGAAGGACGAACTATTTCCCTGTGAACATAGTCCAAATTGGGTGAACTAATTATATTGGTCTCCTACGTATTATGTTATTTATGTTTCAATTATTCATTCGTTTTGATTTTTTTGTTCCATGATGTTATTCCTAACATAACCAAGCTACCCATTGTGCTTATGGACGTCATTTGATATCAATCACCAATACTTTCAGCCATCAAAAGTAGAGAGAACCAAGTTTCATCCACACACTTTGGAATACAAAAATCACTCCCAGGGAGGAGGCTAAGAAGACCAAATACTCCAAGATTTTCTCCCCAAGTGTTATAAAAGGCCTTCCCATTGAGGTAATAGAGTATTTAATTCATTCCTTCATATTGTTGTTTTATCGTTGTTCATTTTATGTAGTTATTTCTTCATTTATTGAATAGCACATATGTTAGAATAGATCATCTACTATAGAGCTAAAGCTTCTAGTTTATTTTCCATATTTTTTTTTTGGTCTACCACAACCCTAGATTAGTGAATTTCACTAACCCTTGTTGTAGATTCCACATAATAGAACTCTTGTATCTTGTTGTCATATTATTTATTAGAAAAGCATTGTTGTTGGAAATATTTCTTGAATTGCTTTGAAGAAATACTTTTCTCATTAGTGTGCTTGACTTGCTTCAATGGATCCCACCACATAGAATCATTTCCTTGTAGATAGTATGCAACACTAATGGCTTCTAGATTGGATGAGTAGCCATATAATTGAAAATATCCTTTGATCCCAAGCAAATAAGCTTCAACATCCTCCCCCCATTTGTTTTCACCATCAAAGTTAGATGCCCTAAGCTTCCTAAGCTCTCCTTGCAAACTATCTACTTCTTACCTCTTTTTTCAATGCCTAATAGGGGACACTTCTGGGATGCTCTTTTATTCTTCAGATGCATATGACTTCTTAACTAAAGGAGTGGGTGAGTAGTGATTCCTCTGAGTTTTGATAACACTTCTTGAGTGTCTAGCTCTTCTATAACTATGCCTCTTTTCCCCAAGCTCTTATTAACCTCTCATTATCAATTTTATAACTCTATGCCTCCATATTCAAAATCCTTATGGTTTGTACCAACTCTAATGGCTCTATTTTGTCTCTATTTCCATTACACTCCATCTCCTCATTTCTTAAACTAATGTTTAGGCTTAACTTCTTCGTCATGACCATAAGTTCCCTATGCACCTTCCATGTCTCCTTCTCAATGTTTCTATTTAATCATTATCATTAGTTGTTCTTTATATGGCAATAATTCTACAAGAAGTTCCCATACAAATGAAATTGTTAAAAACATTTCATTTTCCATCTATAGCATTTATTTTACATTTAGAAATTTTGCACATTGTCATTTTCATAATTTAAAGTTACAAATCAATCTTCTCAATTTTTGAAGAATCATAAAGCATTTGGCCATATTCTAATCCTTCATAGACTTTTTCCTTTGAAATATCTTTCCAATGACTATACTCATGCCCTAGTCTGAGTTCAAAGCTAAAAGTTACCACTATAAAAATCCACCATTTTGACCCAACTTTTGAACTTCTCTCACTAGCAAAATCAAACTCAAAGGCCAGCTTTTACAACCTCTAGAATAATATTTTGCAAGAGCTAAGAATTTTTCTTTATATTGGGCACAAATAACACTCACGGTTATTAATACATATATATTTTTGAACCGGTAAACTAATGCTTTTGGAAAATCTTGTGTCAACATGGAATTGTCAACTTTGTCCTTTTTACACTTTATAAACTTAGAATTTGCCAAAACAACTCTCTCTTAAACAAAATAAAATTGATAAATCTTCATCAATATAAAGTTGTATGGATCATGGCAGAGGTAAAATGTTGACTCAAATAATCTTTCCAGATCAATGATCTAGGGTCCCTTTCCCTCCTTTGAAGATTCCAACAATCCCCTAAAGTTTTATGAAACATTGGATTTTGACCTATTGTTTCATCTCCATTTGAAACCCTTTGAAATTTATTGAATGCTCCAATGGGTTTCATCATGTTTATTCCATTTATACATTGTCTAGACTTCATCAACATTAGGGCCTTTATTAAGGAGTACCACCCTATTATTCAAAAACCACTAATATGGAATTTTTGAAATCTAGAGAAGAATTGGCTAATGACCCTCATTGACATTTATGGTCCTAACTATGAACCTTTCTTTAAAATTTCACCTAGTTCCAACTAAATATGCTCTTGTTATGGCCAAAACCAGATTTTGGTTCCAAACTTTTCTATATCTATTTATTTTCCTCTATTGACATGGCACCCTTATTGATGTGGTATAATATGACGCTGCTAAATCTGGCATAAGTTTTAACAACCCATCTTAAGTAATGAATAATGTGATTATTACCACACATAGGAAGTCTGGGTATGCTAGCTACATATGCATGCATCACATGCATTAGTATGAATAATGATTTGATAATATGAATAACTAAGTATAATCATCAAAGGTATTAATTACCTCCCTAATTATCAAATAATTACCATAAAATATTAATTTAATGTTCATTACTAAAATCTTAAATTAAATAATAAATCATTGTGAGTAGTTAAGATCAATTTATAAAACTTTGGATAAGATGTGACGACTTTCAAAAGACCCTCCACTCAAATCATTAGTAAGAATCAACTAATATGTGTGTGTTTAATTGAAATGTCATGCAACTGATCCAAATAACCATTAAAAACTATCTAATATATATATTTTATACAAAGGGAAAGCAACTAAATCACATAACCATTAAGAGTTCATTCATTAACTATTTAATTAAAAGACATGTGACCCACTCAAATATTAAAATATAAATCTGTATGGATAAGGGAAGGGAGTTTTCTTCAAAGGGAAGAAAACCTTCCATTTAGAAATAGATCAAATTGAGAATGAAGGGGGGCTTTTGTAATCTAAAGGTGAACTTCTGTCAATTAGAGTAAAATGGAGGGACAAGACTTGGGGCTCAGAATTTATCTATAGGCCTACAAGATTGGGTGTTGTTCTTGGAGTTTTGAGCACGGGAGCTAGAAGATTTCAACCACAAAGTCTTCTGGGCTTCGGAGCCAGAGAGGCTGATCCAAGATAGTCGAGGAGGAATTGGTCAGTTCGGTAATAGAATCTTAGGACTCAGATTCAGCCACAAAGCAACGTCAACCGAGATAAGGAGGTATCTATATATATATATATATTGGTATGTTTACTCATGAATTTGATTGAAATAAATATGTTTCTATAAATGATAATGAAATGATAGTATTTCACATGTGAATGCATTTAAATTAGTATGTTTAATTATGAACTTTATTGAAGGAAATATGTTGCTATAATTTGTAATTGAAAGGTAGGTATTACATAGGTTTCCACCTAACAAACGTTTACATGGCCATGTCATCTTTTGTCATTTCTTACTTACTATATCAAGTCCTTTATGGCCCTCCTTTACCTTCCTCTGCTTTATGTTTATTATTTTATTTAATACATTTGTGAGTGACTTGTACTCCTTGTCCTTTTTCACAACTTGTCACACATTTTTACCATAGATGGGACAAGTGGTGCCACTTTATCCTAGCATCTTCCATTTGGTGCACTATTAATGGTTGATGTGATTATTGGGGATCCCATCTTTGATAATCTTCAATTAGCGCACAAGTTTCCCTATGTATATATTAGATCAAAGGTTGATATCTATTATGTGGCCATAACTTGCCTATGGCTTAATTTTCTCCTATAGTCTTGTAACCGCTTACCACTCTCATATCACCCAAGTGAAACACGTAACCAATAATGATTGTGGATGTTATGCAACCCTTTGCAAAATTGCCTAGCATGGGTTCATAAACCACTTTTGCTAGTCTAGTCAATTTTCCATTGTGGAATCTATGATGTAACTACTACCAATCCACCCTAACTCCACTTAGAAGCACCGTAATGCCTTCACATGATCTTTCCAATCCATGTTTCTTGTACAATTCCATTTCACATTTTCTCCAAAAATTCAAAACTAAATATTTCCTAGAAAAATTACAACTACCATGGATTTTCTAGGCTTGGCCTGTGTGACTTATTTTCTTTCTATGTTCATTTCCTCTATTTTTGAATTTATCCCAATGGACTATCAATTTGACATCATTATGCCAATTTCGCTTTGGATTTCATCCAAACTTGGAGAATTTTCTCCCAATCTGATTTCTCCCCAATTTTTTCACAAGCTAAGATCTATAACCATGAATTTATAAAACTTGTGCCTCTACATTGTCATATAAATGTCGTCTCATGCCATATGGGCAATTCAAACTTATAAATTCTTCAATTACAACCTTTACACAATTTCCACATAAACATTTTACAAAACACTTAGTCTACAACCTATGATTTCTTCCTCTACAAGTTTTAGTTTCCAACCCATACATGCCTAGTACAACCATAGTATTGTAACCAAAAGCTCTAGTTTCTAGCCCATATAGTTCTAGTGTTGTAACCTAATTGTGGCACCACCTTGTAACATACCCAATACCCTTTGTAAATTGTTAAGGATATGGCGCACATCATTTTTTCCTTCTATCAACTCAAAATTTTACTCTAATACATTTCTATCCCATTATCAATGAATTAATGTATGTTATTATGACAATGCATCAAACAAAATAAAAAATCCATATTATACATATACAACATAACAACATTTAACTTCATAATACACATGACATTCACTTAATAACATAATAACATTAAATTCGACATAAGAAACAATTAACTTTGGCACTTATGGAAATAAGATACCGAAAGACTACAAATATCAAACATTCCACCCAACCATAGGCTTCGTTGCACCCTTGTGTTGGGGTTATGAGTTCACAATGAAAAAAATTCTCCTATGTCAGGCTCTAGTCCTCTCACAAAACCCATTTTTCCTCATTACTCACAAGTTGTAAACTCCCATAATATTCCAATCCACCAACTTTCTTTCCCCTTCAACTTGCACAACCCAAGGAATAGGATCCCCTTCTCTACAACATAGTCCCTTTGGCTATCCCACTTTTATTCAATGCTCTAGAACAAAGCGACAAGGAAATATTTCTAATGGGGACTCCAAGAATTCTTAGTTGTAATGTAGTTTTCACAATGACAATTTCCTCATGCACATGGGTAAAATCCCCATATAATTCTGATAATAAACATAACCAATATTTTGTTATAGTCATGGCAATGTGGGCTCTCCTATTAAGCTTCCTGTAGAATAATGGACAAATCTCTCCAACAACTTAAAACCACAATAATGGAAAAATATCTCCAACAACTTAAAACCACGAGTTATATTTGCATGCACACAACTAATCGTGTGGTTTTCTAAGAAGCTGTTGTGGCCACCAACAACCCCCCCTCCTTATGAAGTATTATTGCTAATACTAAATAAGTGAGGACCCTCAAAAAAATTAGTTAGTGTTACATTTTCTTTTTAGATGAAACTTACAACATCATGAACTTAGGAAAATACCTTGAAAAATCTAGAAAACCTAAGTTTCATAATGAAGAAAATTAAATTTACTCCTTAAAAGGTTATCGCATCACGCAAAGGATGATAGGATACACCTTCTAAAGAGTTAAAATGATAAAAGGCGATATTGCAACGTGAAACTTCATCGCATCACATATACTAAAGACACACTCACATTGAAAAACTTTAAAACATCGCCGATATGTGATATCGCATATCGCACATCGCAAATATCACAAGAATTACACATTAATTATAACGATCTGCGATATTGCGATATTGCGATACCGCGATACTACAAAATTGCGATACTACGATCCTGCGATAAAAACAAAACGATGACATTGTGACATTGCAATATTGTGATCTACGACATCGCAAAGCAAAAACGCAGGACCCCTCCATCGCAGTTGGTTCTAGCTCATTGTTCGAGAAATTGTTTTAGCCAGGAGTTGGTCATGTATTTTAATGCGAATTAATGAGTTATTGCCAGTTGTTAATGAAGTAGGGTGTTGTGTTTTTCGAAGAAATAACTCACGTAAGGTGCCATGTCTTGCATATCTTCGGCATTTAAAAGTTTTCCTATCGTTAGTCCTTTATCATTACTTCTACCTTAATGTAAACTGCAGGAAAGAAGGACGAAGTGTTATACAGGGCATTATGCAGAAAACAAAAAGGAGGGAAGGCAGTGCTCCAATGAACATTTCGGAAGGCACACTTAATCCATTCAATGAAGAAAAAGAACCGTAGAACTCTTCGGAGGCATCTATCACAGATTTCTCATGTATAATCATGGTTGAATGGATACTGAAAGACGTTGATACCAGAAACAAACAGTTTAATTCTCAGGGTCAAGAGCTCACAGAAATACTATTTTTACAAATTTTTGGCTTTATATCGAATGAGAGGAAAAGGCGCAAGAGGCAAAAACCGCATCAGGGAAGCCCGGATCAAGAAACAGAGGCAGTTTCCGATGCGTGATTAGCGCTTAGTGCTAATCGCGCATCGCTAAGAAAAATTGTTCGAAAAGGAAGGTCCCTAGTTGTGCAGTCACCTACAAGCCCCGAAAATTGCAAGAAATCAGCGATAGAAGCAAACTGGAAACAGAAGACTGAAGGAAAAGCAGAAGCAGTCCGAAGGTTAACCAAGTTGAAATGGGATTTTTACCA
>APFE030064379.1:0-13140 GCA_000404065.3 Pinus taeda
AAGAAGTTCATAAATTTAAGTGATATTTATGAACAAGAGGCAGCAAATGAAGGTATGAATTCTTTGTTTGCATTATATTGTCATGTTGATGACCCTATTCATTTCGAAGATGCAATTAAAGATAAGAAGTGGATAGAAGCTATGGATGAAGAAATGAATGCCATAGAGAGAAACAAAACATGGGATTTGGTTGAGCTACCAAAAGGTAAAGAAGTCATTGGAGTCAAATGGGTCTATAAGACCAAGTGCAACGCTGAAGGCAAGATTGAAAGACACAAGGCAAAGCTGGTTGTTAAGGGATACAAGAAGCAGTATGGGAGATATTATGAGGAAACTTTCGCACCGGTTGCAAGAATGGAAACCGTGAGAGCAGTGCTGTCCATAGTAGCACAAAACAAGTGGAAAGTTTACCAAATGGATGTGAAGTCAGCATTCCTAAATGGAGTGTTAATGGAAGAGGTTTACATAGAACAACCTCTAGGTTATGAAAAGAAAGGCCAAGAGCACAAAGTGTGCAAATTGAAGAAAGCTCTTTATGGGCTGAAGCAAGCGCCAAGAGCGTGGTACAACATGATAGATTCCTATCTACAAGAAAATGGATTTGAAAAATGTGAGGGAGAACCCACCCTCTACATCAAAGAAAAAGATGGTAAAATTTTAATTGTTGTGTTATATGTTGATGATGTTATTTTTATAAGTAATGATGATTATCTCATTGAAAATTTCAAAACAGTCATGAAAGAGGAATTTGAAATCACTGACATGGGTTTGCTGAGATACTTCTTAGGAATAGAAGTAGATCAAAATGAAAATGAGATTTTTATCTCACAAGCAAGATATGTTAATGAAGTATTTGAAAGATTTAACATGCAGGAGAGCAAGGCAGCAATCACTCCCACAGTAATGGGATTAAAACTCAGCAAAGAGGACAACAACAAAGATTTTGATCCTAGTTTGTACAAGAGCATAGTTGGCAGCTTTATGTATTTGACTGCAACTAGGTCGGATATAATGTTTGCTGTTAGTTTAATTTCCAGATTCATAGAGATGCCAAAAGAAGCACATTGGCAGGCAACAAAAAGAATTTTGAGGTATGTTAAAGGTACAAAAGGGTTTGGCATTTTATATACTACTTCAGAATGTTCATATTTAATTGGATACACTGATAGTGATTGGGCTGGAAGTGTAGATGATCGGAAAAGCACATCCGGTTATTTTTTTCACATGGGTTCAAGAGCTATTTCATGGGTTTCTAAAAAGCAGCCTATTATAGCATTGTCTACAGCAGAGGCTGAATATGTGGCAGCTACAGCAGCAGTAGGTCAAGCAATTTGGATGAGAAAGATGTTAACGAGCTTAGGCCAAGAGCATGCAAAATGAACGGTGATTTTTTGTGACAATAGCTCAGCTATTGCATTATTCAAGAATTTTGTGTTTCATAAGAGAACGAAACACATTGACACAAAGTTTCACTACATGAGGGAATTGGTGAACAATGGAGAAATTATTTTAAAACATTGCAGGACTCAAGAGCAGGTTGCAGACATTTTGACCAAGCCATTCGACCAGAAATGTTTTGGGTTTTTGAGGAAATGTTTGGGTATAACTGAAAACCCAACAATTGAAATTAAAGGGGAGTGTTGAAATATTAATTTCAACTTGTCGTGCTGCATTTAATGCACAAAACCATCGAACCTTATCGGACCACTTTTCACGAAAAGTGGTTTTCCTCCAAATGCACCCGATGCAATCATTTTTTGACGCGTGTCCTCTGTACGTTTCGCAAAACAACTTTTCATCGGGACGTAAAGTTCAATAAAAAAGGTCCGCCCGATATTGATTGCAACCGTCCGATTGAATTCAACTTTGTCCACTGTTCGATTAATCCAAAGCTGCATTTAGGCCTGCAGGGAATGAACATTGCGTGAAGTTTGGTTTGACCATCGTTTACTGCACATGGAGTTGACGTGAAGCAATTTTTTTTTGACTGCCAGTAAAACAATTAATGGATTAATATGTATGTACTGTGGTTGTAGATTTTAGGTATAAGTCTTTAATTTTATTATTTTTAAATTTACGGGAGTAAGTCCTTTGTTTTACGGCACAGGTAAAAACTTATGTTATGTTTTTTATTTTGCTGTTGACCATGTATTGAAAAAAGCACAGCAGTGCGTATGTGTTTTTTGTATATGCAAAACGTAACACCCAACAGCGTGAGAAAAATCTGTGTAATTTCCACACAGCAGTGTGTTATCTCTCCAGCAGAGACAAGAAGTCTTTATTATTTTGTAATGCAGCAGTGTAAATGAAACAAGAGAATTTTTATTTACAGCAGTAAATGTAAATGAAAAATTTACACAGCAGTGTAAATCTTTTCAAAATGAGACAGAGTAATTTTTTTTTGAAGTTCTTGGTGAATCCCTCTGTTAAGCGGATGAAATTTGTAACAACCAGTTTATTAATGAATATAAAGTTTTAAGTGTGTGAAAAACTCTGAGCTTCTCCAACAATCTATTTTTAAGTTTCCCTGTGTCAAAGATCTTGTGGAGAAAACAGAGCATTGTTCTCTGTTCAGTTATTTTGTTTTGGAATTCACCAGAAAATTCTCAACAAAAGTTAATGTTTTTTCAACACTTCCCCTTAATTCCAACCATAAGATAAACACACAAAATACACTATAGCAGAATGCAGAAGACACAAACATACTTTTAGTTAACATGTTTGTTGGTCTAAGTCTCAGCTAGGCTTACAACATAGTTTGGATTTTCTACAACATGACTTGATAACACATATTTCATTTTTGCCTTCTTGCTAAAGGGTCCATGCTTGTTCATTTGCTAATCAAGTTTCATCTTCACCTTTATTACTTTATTTATGATATTTTTATGCTCTTTTCTTACGCACTTAGCAACCTCTTTTGGATTCAGATGCAAAGCAACATCCCGAACAATGGAAACCAGGTAATCTGATTCATGCTCTCCCTTCCTTCCATCCTTCCATGAGAAGAAGCCTTGTAAAGTATGTGACCAAGTTCCTCTTCATCCACCAAAATGCACTCATCTCGAACATGTGCAGCCTCTGAACAACATCCATGGTCTTATCCTCCATTGTCCCAACCATCTTAGAAGTTGATCCAATCAAATTTCTAACAATTGGATTCTGATGAGAAGCAATTTCTGCTATCAGTGATTGCATGAACATGTGGAATAGACTGTACCTCCTGATATTCATGATCATCAATTAAACCATTATGTTTATCAAATAATTCTTTTGATTCAAAAATACTCCCTGAATAAAAAATATTACCCGGCCCAAAAATACTTCCAAATGGACTCTCTAAAAAGACATCAAAATCGTCATTATCAAACATTATTCCACTCATTTCTAGACTTCCTTCCTTACAGTGGGCAAAAAAACACGTATACTTTTTCAACAAGCACATGAGCTAACACTCAGCAACGCCTCAAATATTCACGATCTTGTCTGTGAATGCACTTCTAATTTAATCATAAGTTTGCAACAACAATGAGATAACACTAGCTCATGGCAGGTGCCAACTCAGATTTCAGCAACCACACCAAAATTCAACCACCGCAATTTTAATTTTACCCACCGTGCAAACTAACAATTTTTTTCCTTTTGTAAGCTCCTTTCACCAATTAAAAAAATTCATTTCTCCTCTTCTCTCTCCAAGTGCAATTTATTTTCCACCAATTCAATCTTTATAACACCTTTACTATTTACCTTATTAAACTTCAGTCACAAAAAGCATTATACCACAAGTCTCATTACTTTGAAAAAAGTTTCATTACTTTGAAAAGCAACTAAGTGTGGACTATTCCACATGGTAAACAAACGCTCTAGAATAATTAAAAAATGGGGAATTATCGCACGACTTCTCTCAATTTACCTACAGATGCATGTGACAACACCCGGGCAGGACCGAAGGCTCTGCGATACAAAATATTTACAATCGCTCCTCCAACGCTCGTCAGTTTTCACTCAACAAATTTTTAGCAATTTCGGAAGTTCACAGCTCTTACAGCGATCATGACCATGACCTTGGGTCAGCACTCAATCAGACAGTTTCCAACGCTTCTCACAACGGCCCTCAGCGCCACACACACATAATGCCTCTTAACTCCACTATAATGAAAATTTGCTTGACTCCACAACATAGCCTCCACGCCTTCTTCGACCCTCTATAGGTCACACAACCTCACAACAACGCAACAATGCAAGGATTCACTCCTCCCCGCCCATGATTTCTGTTGCCTTCAATGATCCCCTTTCCTCACTATTCTTGTTTTATTTTTATTTCAAAGCTGGAAAAAACGAATCTCCAAATTTCACCCAGCATGCTGCAAACGCTGCCAAGGACTCGATACAATACTCGACTCGAACCCGCAACTAGACTAGAAAGCAACAACCACGAGCCGAGATTTGGGACCGAGATCGCAATAGATCTGATCTAAAACACTAGTAGAATAGTTCTATAGAATAAAAAAAAAAACAAAGCACCACACTGGCTTACTCCTCATATTACTCTTAGTAGCCACTCACACAGGCTACACCAAAAAATAACACCAGTCGGCTCAACATAGTGAATTCTTTCACACCGAACTAACTCCTCTAAGCACGATTGGAACAGATTTTTGTGCAAAATCAGTGTTTGCACAACTCCCTTACACAAATCTTCTCATAGTCAGTACCATGCCCTCAAGCGTTCACAACACAGTGCTATCAATGCCTCATAGCAATGGCACCCAACAAACGGCTTTAGGCTCTGCCTTCCCACCATCGCAGCGAACAACTCCAGGATGGGCCTTTGTTGTTGCCGCCTCACTCAAAAAATTCTTCAACATGTATCTACCCCACACCAACAGACCAAATCATTGTCTCACAACTCAAACATTTCTCTTCCAACAACACTCTACCGAATTGCTCTATCCAGCCACTCCATCTTACGCCACCGAGCTTACATTTCCATCCACCGAGCTTTCATTTGGCTCTAATGCCATATTAGAAAACACAGATAAGACCATGAACTTCAAATTTACATTGGCAGAGAAAGCATTTTCTACATCGCGATAAAGCTTCTCGATTTTGGTTGTCGGTGACAATGGCTTCTTTGGGATGCTATCTGAAGTCTTGAGAAGCCTCGCAACCATTTCCCGAACTCTCGAGAAGACTTACTACCTAAAACAATCAATGTAGTTGTTGGTTGGAATTAATGTTTTTCCAACACTCCCCCTTAATTCCAACCATAAGATAAACACACAAAATACACTATAGCACAATGCATAAGACAAAAACATACTCTCATTTGACATGTTTGTTGGTCTAAGTCTCAGTTAGGTTTACAACATGGTTTGGATTTTCTACAACGCATATTTCATTTTTGCCTTCTTGCTAAAGGGGCCATGCGTGTTCATTTGTTGATGCAATTTCATCTTCACCTTTATTGCTTTCATTATGAGCTTCTTCTTCTCTTTACTTAAATACTTAACAACCTCTTCTGGGTTGGGATGCAAGGCAACACCCTGAACAACGAAAACCAAGTAATCTAATTCATGCTCTCCCCTCTTTCCATGAGAAGGATCCTTGTAAAGTATGCCACCTAGTTCATCTTTGAACATGTGAAGCCTCTGGACAACATCCATGGTCTTATCCTTCATTGTCGCAACCATCTTAGAAGCGGATCCAATCAAATTTATAACAATTGGGTTTTGTGAGAAGCAATTTATGCTCTCAGTGATTGCAGGAACATGTGGAATACATTCCACCTCCTGATATTCATGGTCATCAATAAAACCATTAAGTTTATCGAATAACTATTCTGACTCAAAAATATTCCCTGAATAAAAAAATTTACCAGGCTCAAAAATACTTCCAAATTGACTCTCTGAAAAAACGTCATCAAAAAGATCGTTATCCAACATTATTCCACTCATTTCTCAACTTCCTTACGCTTGGAAAAAACACACAAATACTATTTCAACAAGCACATGAGCTAACACTCAGTTACGCCGAGCTAACACTCAGCCATGCCTCAAAGCTTCTCGATCTTGTCTGCGAACGCACTTCTAGTTTAATCATAAGTATGCAACAACATCGAAACAAAACTAGCTCACAACAGGTGCAAACTTAGATCCGAGCAACCATACCAAAATTCAACCACCACAATTTAAATTTTACCCATCGTGCAAATTAACAATTTTTTTTTTTTTTTTTTAAACTCCTTTCACCAATTAAGAAAATCGTTTTTCCTCTTATCTCTCCACGTGCAATTTATTTTCCACAAATTCAATCTTTATAACACCTTTACCATTTACCTTATTAAACTTCTGTCACAAGAAACATTATACCACAAGTTTCATTACTTTGAAAAGTAACTAAGAGGTAAATAAACGCTCTGGAATAATTAAGAAATGGGGAATTATTGAACGACTTCTCTCAATTTACCTACACATGCATGTGACAGCACCCAAGTCGAACCGAAGGATGTGAAATACAAAATATTTACAGCCGCTCCTCCAACGCTCCTCAACTTTCACTTAACCACTGCTCGACAATTTCGCAAGTTCGCAACTCTTACAGCAGTCATGACCATGATCGCGTCTCAATGCTCAATTAGACAGTTGCTAGCGCTTTCCAACAACTCTCACAACGGCCCTCAGCTCCACACACGCACAATTCCTCTTAACTCCACCACAATGACAATTCGCTTGACTCCACAACAACGCCTCCACGCCTTCTTCGACCCTCTATAGGTCACGTAGCCTCACAACAACGTAGCAACGCAGGGATTCACTCCTCTGCTTTCCCCACTATTCCTATTTTATTTTTATTTCAAATCTGGAAAAAACTATCTCCAAATTTCACCTAGTATGCTGCAGATGCCACTAAGGACTCGATACGAGACTCGACTCAAACCCGCAACTAGACTAGGAAGAAACAACCATGAATCGAGATAGTGGATTGAGATCCCACTAGATCCGATCTAAAATGCTAGCAGAATAGTTCAAAAGAATCGAAAAAACAAAGCAACACGTTGGCTTACTCCTCAACTTACTTTCAATAGCCACTCACACAGGCCACACTAAAAAAAAGCAACACAGTCGACTCAACACAACAAATTCTTGCACGCCGAACTAACTCCTCTATGCAAGATTGGAACAACTTTTTGTGAAAAATTAGTGTTTGCACAACTCCCTTACACAACTCTTATCGCAGTCACTATTATACCCAGTCACTATTATACCCTCAAGTGTTCACAACATAGTGCTATCGATGCCTCACAACAATGGCACCCAATAAGCAGCTTTAGGCTCTGCCTTCCCACCACTGCAACGAACAACTCCAGGATGGGCCTTTGTTGTTGCCGCTCACTGAAAAATTTATTTTTCATGTATCTACCCCACTCCAACATACCAAATCATTGTCTCACAACTCAACCAATGCTCTTCCAACAACACTATACTAAATTTCTTTGTCCAACTGCTCCAGTTTACACCACCGAACTTACATCTCTCTCCACCGAGCCCTCCTTTGGCTCTGATACCATATCAGAAAACATAGATAACACCACGAACTTCAAATTTACATTGACAGAGAAATAATTTTATACATCACGATGAAGCTTCTTGATTTTGGTTATCGGTGACAGTGGCTTCTACGGGATGCTATTTGAAGTCTTGAAAAGCTTTGATACCATCTCCTGAACTCTCGTGAATTCTTCCTACCTAACACAATCAATGCAGTGGGTCGTTGGAATTAATGTTTTTCCAACACTTCCTCTTAAGTTCAATCATAAGATAAACACACAAAATACACTATAGCACAATGCATAAGACACAAACATATTCTTAATTGACATGTCTACTGGTCTAAGTCTTAGTTAAGTTTACACATAGTCTGGATTTTCTACAACACACAACTTGATAACACATATTTCATTGTTGCCTTCTTATTAAAGGGTCCATGCTTGTTCATTTGGTGACGTAGTTTCATCTTCACCTTTATTGCTTTCATAATGAGCTTCTTCTGCTCTTTGCTTAAGTACTTAACAACCTCTTCTCGATTGGGATGCAAGGCAACATCCCGAACAATGAAAACCAGGTAATCTTATTGATGCTCTCCCGTCTTTCCATGAGAAGGAGCCTTGTAAAGTATGCGACCAAGTTCCTCTTCATCGACCAAAATGCACTCATCTTTTTACATGTGCGTTCTCTAAACAACATCCATGGTCTTATCCTCCATTGTCGCAACCATATTAGAAGCATATCCCATCAATTTTTTAACAATTGGGTTCATTGAGAAGCAATTTCAGCTCTTAGTGATTGCAGGAACATGTGGAATAGACTGCACCTCCTGATATTCATGGTCATCAATAAAACCATTATATTTATAGAATAATTCTTCTGATTCAAAAATACTACCGGAATAAAAAAAATAATATTACCCGACTCAAAAATACTTCTAAATAAACTCTCTGTAAAAACATCATAAAAAATATTATTATCAAACATTACCCTTTGCATTTATCCACTGCCTTACACCGGGCACAACACACATATACTCTTTCAACCAGCATAGGAGCTAACGCTCAACCACACCTCAAAGCTTCACGACTTTGTCTGTGAATGCCCTTCCAGTTTAATCAGAATTTTATAACAACAACTAGACAACACTAGCTCACGGCAGGTGCCAACTCAGATCTGAGCAGTCACACCAAAATTCAACCACTACAATTTTAATTTTACCCACCGGGCAAATTAACGAATTTTTTTTTTTCAACTCCTTTCACGTTTAAAAAAAAAATTATTTCTTCGTTTATCTCTCCATGTGTAATTTATTTTCCACAAATTCAAACTTTATAACACTTTTACCATTTACCTTATTAAACGACTGTCACAAAAAACGTTATACCACAAGTTTCATTACTTTGAAAACAAGTTACATTACTTTGAAAAGTAACTAAGAGTGGACTATTCCACGTTGTAAACAAACGCTCTGGAATAATTAAGAAATGGGGAATTATCGCACAAAGAAATGGGGAATTATCGCACAACTTCTCTCAATTCACCTACAGATGCATGTGATAGCACCCGGGCAGGACCAAATGCTCTGCAATACAAAATCTTTACAGCTGCTCCTCCAATGCTCCTCACCTTTCACTCAACAACTGCTCAGCAATTTTGCAAGTTCGCAGCTCTTACAGCAGTCATGACCGTGACCTCGGCTCAGCGCTCAATGAGACAGTTTCCAATGCTTTCCAACAGTTCTCACAATGGCCCTCAGCTCCACACACGCACAACACCTCTTCACTCCACCATAATGACAATTCGCTTGACTCCACAACAACGCCTCCATGCCTTCTTCGACCCTCTACAGATCACGCAGCCTCACAACAATGGAACAATGCCGAGATTCACTTCTCCCTGCCAAGTGATTTCTACTGCCTTTAATGATCCCCTTTTCTCACGATCCCTGTTTATTTATTTATTTAAAAGCTGGAAAAAAACTGATCTCCAAATTTCTCCTAACACGCTACAGACGCTGCCAAGGACTTGATACGAGACTCAACTCGAGCCCGCAACGAGACTAGAAAGCAACAACAACGAACCGAGATTTGGGACCGACATCCCACTAGATCTAATCTAAAACGCTAGCAGAATAGTTCGACAAAATCGGAAAAAAAATAAAGCACCACGTTGGCTTACTCCTCATCTTACTCTCAGCAGCCAGTCACACGGGCCGCACCAAAAAACAACACCACAGTCGGCTCAACACAGCAAATGCTTGCACGCTGAACTAAATCCTCTGAGCATGACTTGAACAACTTTTTCTGCAAAATCGACGTTTGGACAACTCCCTTACACAACTCTTCTCGCAGTCATTACCGTGCCCTCAAGTGTTCACAACATAATCCTATTGATGCCTCACAACAATGGCACCCAACAAATAGCTTTAGGTTTTGCCTTCCCACCACCGCAGTGAACAGCTCCAGGATGGGCCTTTGTTGCTGCCGCCTCACTGAAAAAATTCTTCAACATGTATCTAACCCACTCCAACAGACCAAATCATTGTCTCACAATTCAACCAACGCTCTGCCAATAATGCTCTACTGAACTTCTCTGTCCAGCCGCTCCAGCTGATACCACCGAGCCCTCCTTTGGCTCTGATACCATATCAGAAAACATAGATAACGTCACGAACTTCAAATTTAAATTGGCAGAGAAAGCATTTTATACATCGCGATGAAGCTTGTCGATTCTGGATGTCGATGACAGTGGTTCTTTGGAATGCTATGAAGTCTCGATACCATCTCCTAAACTCTTGACAAAAGTTCCTACCTACGACAATCAATTTAGAGGGTGGTTGGAATTAATATTTTTCCAACATTCATTCTTAAGTTCCCACACTCGCCTTTCCCAAAAACCTGATGAATGGAGTGACGGTGAATCGTTCTGGTTCAAATTCAAATTATTAGATTTGAATAAATAAAAAGACCCTGAAAGACCCTGAAAGTTTCAATGATGAGCGTGCTCAAACTCATATTCAAAACTGGCTTGGCTCGCCGAAGCTGTGATGAAATTGGGATGTGGTTGTCCAAATATGGATATTATGCTATGTATGACCATCCATACGAATGTCCCATCAGTGTCCAAAAATTGGCAAGTTTTGCTTATTCTTAGAACACCCGCAAAGAGCTTCTTGGACGGTGTTTAAAAATTGCCACGGCTTTCACAAAAAATTATGCAACACAAAAATCGTAATACGTTGCATGCTCTCTGTAAAGATATTATTGAGGCCAAAGTGCCATTGTATTTGCAAAAAACAATGTCTTATAACCAGCCACTAAGGTTTGGAGACAAGAATACAACTGACTTAAGATTAAATCTAATCAATTCGGCTGGAGTGGAGTATCCACGAAATCCTCGTTTCTTCATTCTCAAGTGTTGAAGAACGTTGAGATTTTTAAAACCAAGCTTTTCCAAAGCGGATCTTAATCTTTCTCATTTTATATTAACTATCATTTCTGTTTTAAATATCTCAAGCATTTAACTTTTTAATCATCTTTCTTTAAAAAAAAAAAAAAATTATATAAGAAAAAAAAAAATAAAAATAAAAATACTAAATTTAGCTGACAAAAAATATAAAAAAAAAAAATACTAAATTTAATTTTTAAATTAAAAAATAGACAGATTAATTTAACCATAAATTTATTATTATTTTTTGTATATATATATATATATATAAATGATTTTAGATGGAAGAAAGTTTGTTGATTTTTTTTATCATTATTAAATGAGGGCTTAGATTGATTCTCAAGGGAATATGCTTAATGTATGCTTAGTTTTAATGTATTAGTTGGTTAAGTTGCATTGATTTTTAATAAATTTAAAAAATTATATTCATGCCACATGGCTCTTTGCCCACCAATTTCATAGGGATTTGAAATTATTCCAATTTCTAATAAATTCTTCTATGATAAGTTTCTCGTCATTATTTATAATATTCATTTATAGATAAACAATTTTTTTTAGAAAAATGGTTCATTACTTTTAATAAATTTAAAAAATTAGATTTGTGTCACGTTGGTCCCTACCCACCAATTTCCTAGGGATTCGAAATTATGTGAATTTTAAAAAGTTTCTCCATAATACGTTTTTCATTATTATTTATAACATTCATTTATATATATAAATGTATTTTCCTACCTCTTCACTATGGTACAAATAAATTATGCAGTAGTCTTTAGTGCGACTTTTTGGAGGGAGTGTACCCTAATAGATCATGTTGGCCCCTAAGCCTTTGTCGAGATCTGTACCCTTCACGTAAAATCTTGCAACACCGGGTATTGACCTCTTCGTTTTGCTTGCCCCTTACTCGGGTTTTGCCATATACACCTACTCTTTCTCTTGTTACTTATACCTTAAATACCAGGGACAAAAATTGAGGTTGACTACACATCTTTTTCACCATACCAGTCACCCTGTGGAACGTACTACCCATCATGCACCAGGTGAGACCATTACTACCATGCTTATGGACCAAGGCATAGATCCCACCACCCGAACTACAGGAATTCGTTATGCTTTGACACTACAGGAATTCCTCTCCTTAACAGTCGAGTGTGCTTACACACCCTTATGTTCGCCATCATATTCACATTTCACTACTTCGACATTACACTTCGTTCGTATCCAACCATGCCAACCACCACCTCGCATGTGAGTGACCCCAGCCTCATCATTTATTCCTTATCGATCAACCACTCATTAGCAGTGTTCAGAAACCGGCTACAAGCACATCTTTCACCTATACAAAACGCAAGGAAATACAAATCATGGCTTGAGATACCTAAACCACACAAACCAGCCTTGAGAGCTTAGCCAGGATAGCCATGACACCAGGAGCAAACAGCCTCTTCTTACATATACCATATTCTCCATAAGTATATCATAAACCACTACCCTTTGTACTTAGCTTTACCACTACCACCCCTTGTACCTAGCTTTGAAAGGAGCAGACACTTACCCACACTTTTACACCATCATTTGGACAGCACTTCAACCCTTTGTACTCGACTTTAACTACTTACCAGCATTCTCAATTCACTACCCAGCCATTCTCCATTAGATACACAGCAGGAACCAACACATCACATATACTACACAGTCAAATAACCAATCAGAACATCACGTACATAACAGCATAAAATCTAAACCACAGGAACTCACTCAATTAGATACCTTCAACACAGCAGGACTTTCTAATACTTATACTCACTCATATCTTGTACAGCTAGATACTACAAGTGGGATACTACTAGCTTACTCCTTATCTCCAGGATAGAATGCTTACTATACTCTGACTCCTCATACCCAATAGTAGGACGTGGCATCTCCATCTCTATCTGGTCATGCTACTCCTTCAAAAAAACATAGGCATAGGAACCTCGATCACCCTTGTTGGAGTGGTGCTGCTTCCCATCTTATACTAGACTTATACTTTTTTTATATAGATTACTTATGGTATCAATATCAAGTAAGCATCTTATACTCCATTATTCTCCCTTTCATACTCTAGGCATTCTATGATACTCTCAACAAAATATTCTACTTCCTTGCC
>APFE030064385.1:28269-40715 GCA_000404065.3 Pinus taeda
TCCTTCCATGGCATAAACTCCTCTTTCCTATGCACAAAACCCGCTTTCCGCCCTTATCCTAAAGTCCCGCATATAAATATTTGACCCCGCTCGGACATAATCCCAAAACCCGCAAACCTAAAGTCTAAAACCCCTACGGCATAATATAATTTCGCGCGGGCCCCGTCCTTATCCCTCCGTCGCTTTGCCTGTTTCGTCGGCCGTCAGATCTGGCGCACCCGAGATCTACGGTGAGCGGGCATTTTCCCGCCCCAAGCTGTCGAGGGTTAGCGTCCGGGAGATGGGCGGTTTTCCCGTCGTACTCCCGCCACGCATTTCCCTCCCAGCTGTGGCGGAGGCCCCCTCCCCAATACCGTCCAAGCGCAAAAGCAGTGCGCCTAAAACTGGAAACCACCCTCCCCTTGCATGACGTAAGCACCGCGTCACCCTGCCGTGTCACCCTGCCACCTCACCCCTTCCTGCCTGCGTCGGCCTGCCACCATACTACCACGTCATCACCCTGCCATACTGCCACGTCACCCTGCTGACGTCATCATGTTGACGTCACATCCGTACTAGGTCCCACTGATGATGTCATCCACTGTACCACTAACATCACCCGCTGAAAAAACGCGCAAGTGCAAAATCAAAGCTTCGGAAGCCCGAAATGAAAAACAGAGGCATTTTTCGATGCGTGATTAGCGCTATAGCGCTAATCGCGCATCGCTACGGGAAATGGGCCAAAATGGGGAATCTTTGGGGAATCTTTTGTTTAGCAGTCGTTTTTGCACCGAAAAGGGCATAAAAGGCCCGATTTAACAGTTTTAAGCATATCAGCAGGGAGAGAGATGTCCCGATTCAGATGTCAAAGAGTATCAGAGCAAAAGTAAGGCCAAAATTGATGTCAAAGAGTATCAGGATGCGGAAAAGTGTATTAGTGAAGATATATCAGCGGCCCGAAGCAGGAAAACATTAAAGAGGCCTCCAGCAAAGTCAAAAAAACAATAGATGCCATTTAAAAGCCCTCAAATCACAGTTACTACACATCAAAGTCACATGAGACCAGTGGACCAAAGCTCAAAGCACAGTTATTGCAGAAGCACTACACCAAGTCACAGAGGACACCATATTAACTCATTTTGATCCAGCTGCCTCTGGCGCAACTCAAATAGATATTTACTTGCATTTAATTTCAGTACAAGTTTAGGTTTAAAAAGCTTTTTCCCGCAGACCTATTTAGGTCGGCTGTAATAAATACTTTTGGATATTTTACCTATATATACCGCCCTGAACAATGTAATGAGGGTTGGTTGTTATTGGATGGATAGTTGGCTAATGCATTCCAAGAAAGACTCGCATTGTGTATCTGATATTTTTCTGTAATCAAAGACTGCTCACGAGCTTGGAGAATGGATTGTTTGCCGTGTTTAATGGTTGAAGAGTGACTGTGGAATTCTTGTGCTGTTACATGATTCAATAAGTGCTTCTTACCTCTGTTTTCCATTCATAAATCACCATCTAAACCGCAGAAAGAAATATTAGCTTAGAAATTGTTTAACTACACTCTATGCTCAATTTTTGTTGTTTCTTTATGTTTTCATCTGTTTTAGGCATAAATATGGATTCCACATGGCTCATGTTTGCCCTAATTCACCATGTATGACAGTTATCTAGGTATTCTTAACTGCCCCTAGATAGATCTCATTTCCCTCCCCTCTGTTAAGCTGAGTGAAAGATTCTTAATTGCCTCTCATTCCTTATATTTCATTCCATCTCTTTATCTTGAAGTTTGTTTTATGTGCAGCTACCTTGCTCCATTTTCCTCTTGTGACCAAGAAAACACACCAGCAGTTGTACTCCTCAACTCCATGCCCAATGGTTTGAAACTTATCACACTATGCATTGCCTCTTTACTTGAAAGCATCCTCCTTCCATCCAAACACCACCCAAACATAAGCAAAACCCATTGAACCCAATAAATAGCCTAAAATCATCATCAACAAAGCCAAATCATCAAGAGAGAGCCCTCTCTAATTGCAGGTGGGCTATAACCTGCAGTCCAAAGATTGGTTTGTGGTTACCTCGGTCGTATCCCTTCAGGAGCTTAGGGACAACCTGAGTGCTAACATAATGGTTACCCTACAAATGACCCTCCATGCTCTTTAAATAGAGATCGTGGATCAATCGGGTGTTAATCCACGGATCAAGTGTCAGTAATACCGAGGAGATAATGAACCATTAGATCACTACATATCGTGACCGTCAGATTGTAAGATACAAAAGTACATAGTAAAGAAACACACTTTACCTAACTCTACACTAGACCAAGTTATACTTAACTATTTCCTGTGTCGAAATATCCTAACATCCCCCCTTAAGAACAACTTGGGATAGGATTGAAGCATGTACAAATATGACACAATAGGAGAAGGAAGGAGGCATTAGAGCCTATCCCCCCTTAGTGACAACTTCTTGAACTCCAACCATAAATCGAAGTTTAGTAAACTTTGCTTCTGTGAGAGCCTTTGTAAAGATGTCTACAACTTGATCATTTGTTGAACAATATTGCACTTCAAGAACATGGTCTTGAATGAGATTTCCGATGAAGTGCATGTGCAATTCAATGTGTTTTATGCGCTAATGTTGGACTAGGTATTTGCATAGTTGAATGGCACTTTGATTATCACACCAAAGTGTAGTCGGATGTTGCTGTTGAAAACCAAACTCTGACAAGATCTAACAAAGCCACAAGGCTTCATTACTAAACTTCTAATCTAGCTCACTTGGTCCAAAGCTACATTATGAGAATAGATGTCTTGAGTTCAAGTCTTTCTTTTTGTTGAGCTAATTAGATTAATTTTGGAAAGGGGGTGGTTTTTTTTTAAATATAACATTATCATTCATTTATGCATATTCTTGCACTTCATTGGCATCTTCAACAACTTTTCTTCAAAAAGCCATAACTTCTTTATCCGGAAGCCGTTTTTTTAATCAACCTAATTTTTCGAGATCTTTCCATTGGAACACTTAGTTTCAACATCTATAGCTTTAGCTTCTATTAAAATGGAAATTCCATGCCAAGTTATTCTTGACAGCACCAACTACTTCCAATGGTGGTCCTACATTGTGGATTTACTTAGACGTAAAGGTATTTACAGAATAGCCTCAAGCCAAGAAACTAAACCGAAAGATGAAGATAAGGTAGCGAAATGGGAAAATAGGCAAGATCAAGCACCTGGGTTGATAGGGATGTCTATTTTTCCAGACCTTAGATTCCATATCGCAGAACTTGATACTCCTAATGAAGCAATGGAACAGATCACTAAAGTTTTTGGAATTAAAAATAAACTTAGAGCCCATCAACTCGAAAATGAGTTGCTTACATTGGACCCCAATAATTTTTCTTCCATTGAAGATTTTTTGTCCAAGTTCAAGACTGTTATAGCTCCAAATCTCACTATTATGGTTTGTGATGCTGCATTCATGGCCTAGGGCAACCCCTCCCTCCAGACCTGGTCTAAAATCTAAAAAACAGTGTTTTATTCCCTGTACGCAACATTGCCCTGAGTTAAACGCGTGTATACGCGGGTTCATATATACCCAACCCGCGTATATGTATTAAAACACTTAAAAAATTATAAAACTCCTTATTTTCGGGCGGAGATCGCGGGTTTTACCTGCTGATCACTTGTTAGTGCCCGTGGCCTCAACTGTCCCCAACCAATTCCTAACTAAAAAACTACTTTGGAATTGGTATAAAAAGACACCAAAGGGAAGGCCTAAGGGAGGAGAGAATATAGAGAAAGGTTATTATACTGAGATTTCCCCTGATCAGGTCTGAAGACCCTTGTACCTTCTGCACTTCCCCCATTTTGTACAGGAAACCCTTGTTTCCTTGTGATTGGATGTTCATCCCTTTGTTATGACATCTTGGAGTGAGTATTGGAAGGAGACCTACTAGAGGCTTGAGGCGGGACGGATCCAGAAGGAGGTTGAGCTTTAAGCCTGCAGAAGTGGTTCAGGTGATATTGCTCTTTTTTGTACTATTCTATTTGTCTAATAAAGAAACACGTGTTGTTCTCGATACGCTTCTTTCTTTATGTTAATGATGTTCATGTTTGAATTTCATGTATGAATGGATGTCTAAAAGTTTATAACTAACTCCTTTCTTGTATAACATAAAGATGATTTTCACATAAATATTTGTCCATATACTGTTGCATTCTTTGGAATTGTTGTTTTTGCAGGACAAAGGAGCGGAAGGGACGTAAAGAAGGGTTTGGACCCTTGAGGAACTACCCAAACGGAGGACCTGAGGTACGTCCTTCTCACCTTAGAAATAGTGTTTTCTAGCATAATGGCTGTGTGTGTGCATGTTTCTTGATTTAGACATCTTTCAGTCTGCTAGGGTTCCACCCAAGAGCCTTAGGGGATAAAATCCCGCAACACATCATTACCAGGTTTGGTGTCCCAAATGCTCTTGTTTTCGATAATGCATCTTATTTTTCTGGAAATTATATGTTTGAGTTCGCTATCAAAAGAGGATTTAAATTGAAATATTCCGTGAATTACTATCCTCAAGGTAATGGTTTAGCAGAATCTACCAATAAAAATCTCGTCAAAATTATTAAGCGAACTATTGAGCAGAATCATAAAAACTGGCATAAATCTTTGATATTTGCACTATGGGCTGACAAAATAACATAGAAGGCTTCCATAGGTACTTATCCATTTAATCTTGTATATGGGAAAGAAACAGTTCTACCAACCAATTTATTGCTTCCTTCTCTAGCCCTAGTGCAGTTTATTGAAGAAAGTCCCCCATCTTCCTCTTCAACTAAGACATGATCAAATCTTAAAATTAGAAGAAGAAAGAGAAAAGGCCAAAATTATTCATGCAAAACATCAGAAAATTATCAATTCATCTTTTGATTCAACTTTATCCAGTTCAAAACAATTACAAGTTGGTGATCTAGTTTTGAAATGGGACAAAGCCCATGAAGATAAAGGAAAACACACTAAGTTCCAGAAAATGTGGCTTGGACCATTTCAAATCAATGAGAAGATAGGCCATTCTTCTTTCATATTGCAAGATCTATCAGATAAGAGAGATTCTCTTCCTGTTAATGGCATTATCTTGAAAAAATTCTTCAATTAAGGAGGTAACCCCTTCTCCTGTAAATATTCAATTTTCAGCAAAATTTGTGTTCATAGTTTTTAGGATTATTAGGAAATAAAGTTGTAAGATATCTCCCATTGGCCTTTGCTATATTGAAAAAGTTACTCAAAAAAAATAGTTTTGATATTTACTTTTAAAATGGAAACCTTAAACAAAAGGAAAATTTCTAGGAAATTAGGTATATTTAGATTCTGAAACCCCATTTCATTTTTGTGAAATCTTCTTGAGATTTAGAAATACTGTAAATCATTTTAATGTTTTCAAATGACCAAAAAACGGTTATCAATATCAAAATAGAAACTAATTCAATCTTAGCATCTTCAACTCTTACCCTGTCATCCATGCTCTCTTAAGGAGAAAATTGTCCATCCCACTCATCAAAGTTTATGATTACTCAGAGTGTAATTCTAAAATATATTTGATATAAAAGATAAGGGGTCTTATTACAAGCCTGCTTACCATGATCATTGGGAATAGTTTAACTGACATTACCAATACTGCATATCAAAACAGGGTAATGGCTTATAATCATAAGACAAGGGGTCTCATCACGAGCCCGCTTGTTAAGTTAGATTACAACCAATGAATGGCATTGTCAAACAACTGGCCACCAAACCAGGACAATGGCTTTTTATCTTGCAAAAAAAAAAAAAATACAAAATATGAAGGCATATTTTTGGATTCATTCTTTTAATTATACTCTGAAATGGATGGGATAGTGGACAATCAAATGGTTAAAAGGTATCCCTGTCAAGACTATGAACGTTTGCTAGCAGCAGAGGCTCTACCTATGACAAAGGAGTCATCAAAAAGCTAAGTTGGAAAGGTTCTTTGTTTTATCATTATCAACCAATAAAGGCTAATTTAAAACTTAGAAAGGTATTTAATTTTAATAAGAGAAGGAACTAGCAAAAATAGCTCTTATTAGATTCATAATTTATGTATACCTAGTTATATTAGAATTTTTCTCTTAGGTAAGATTTCTATATAAAGAAAGTTTAAGTATTGCAACATTTTTTAGAGATAACTGTTTCTCCCAGTGAATCACCAATTGTTGTGTTGTACAACGACCCCCCATTTCATAAAATTTTATCTTTAACTATAATATGAAATGGGTCCCTTTTTAGATTTTGAATAAAATTGGTATCAACTCATCCTTCATCAAAAGGTCTGAAAGAAACAATACATTATAAACCTTTTGAATAAACATAAAACGATCTTATAAAATAAATATATAATTCTTTATTATTGCGATAAAGCGATCGCAAGATCGCATATCGTAACAACAAGGGATGCATAACGAAAAGACCCATTGATTTTCCCCGATCTGAAAAGTGAATAACTATCGGATATCGGGAAAGCAAGCAAGTGTAACAAAAGGTCCTCCCACTTTTCTCTGATGTGATATCGCTATCGGCAATTGGGGAGTGTAGCACACACACGTTAAAGACACCTTTTAAAAAAACTCCCGATGCGAATAAGCTGTATCGCCATCGGGGATCGGGGATTTTGCAATGACACAAATATTACCACTCAAGCATTTCTCCGATTCCGATTGCGATAAAGCTAAGCGCGAATTTCAAAAAAGATTGAAAAGGCTTGGGTATATTATGTTATATCATTATTAAAAGCCTTCCCGTTCACGATAGCAATTCACTTATGATTATCCACCAAAAATCAAAGGCATGCTTGAATGAATCATTCGGCGAATAAACGATATAATGGGCATTTAAATGATTGATAGGTTAAAGTGGCCAATTAATGGAGCAATTATGCCAAGATCTCCCCAGAGATTGTATCTGTGGCAGTATTATTTTAATCCTTCATTATTCGTTAATTGATATAAATCTTTCATATTTGGCTCGCACCACCTATTCTCTGTATTACGTTCATTTTATCTCCTGCGTAGAGTTCTGCCGAAGCAACAAATTCAAGCCAAATGGGGAAGAAATCCAAGAGATTTGCAGCAGATTCAGCTCCCGCAGTAACAGGACAATCCACCGCTGATCTAGGACCAAGAAAGAAAGGATTGATTTTAGCCACTACCTATCTTAGCCTCAGCAACACTAGCTAGAAAAGTATCTATAATCTAATTGAAGCTGAAGAGCTTGAAACGGTATCGGTGCAAGCTATTGCAGATTCAACCAGAAAGTCAGAGGCTACCCTAAAGGATTTAGCCGACTCCTATCTACACCGAATAGCAGCTTGAGAGAAAATTCTTCCGTATACAGATGTAGTGCGGTGGGCAGTAGAGGAAATCCCTGTTACAAATAGAACATTCTGCACAGTCGACGGGAGAGTCTTCAGCTTGTTTCAACCTAATGATTTGAGAAAAATGTACCACTTGCCTGAACCACAAAAGAAATACAACAAAGCATTTCTGGAGAAGTTCAGAAGTGAGAATGAAACTGAATCAACACCTATTCGGGAGTGGAAACAGAACCCCGCAAGGCACAAGCATGAATCTTCAGGTAAGTACTTTGTCGATTCATTATGTTCTCCTTACTGTTACGCCGGGGCGATGATGTGTAGGATTTGGGGATTACATGATTCCGCAAAATTCTCAATTGAAATGGTTCCTTTAATGGAAGCGGCAGTCAATATTGAGATAATGGATTGGGGAAATATATTATCTGATAAGTTAGCCACTGCTATTCTCGAGTTTAGAAATGAAACTCGCGCCATCGATAGGTCGATTCCTCCATTTTATTTTAGTGCCTATATTTTAGATACTCTTTGTTTCAACTCTGAATTTCCTGTGCTGGGATGGAGATGGACTCCACAAGACCCCATGCCGATTCACATTTATCACTATAAGTTGTGGAAAGTGCATTATAAGGACCACCTGTATCAAGTTTGTAATGGTTTTATGTTGCCCATTTACCATGCCATTTTTTACAAGCCTGCTCCGAAGATTTCTTCACAAGCAGAGATTGACCTAACCGCTCTAGGAAACTGGGTCGGAGAGGATAAATTCACATATATAAGAGTTTTCGGAAGCCTTTCCAGGCCTCATCTCCTTCCTTTGTACATACTCGACAAGCTATTGGCTAGAGAATTAGCCTATCAGATTACATCCGTAGGAGCAACCAAGACTTTGAGGACTTCAAAGAAGCAGGTTTGGCCTCCTTTTCCTCTAATATGTGGTGTTTATACTCTGCATGACTATAAGCATGCAGAGAAGGAAGCAGACAAGATAAATATGCTAAATCTAGCCATCATTCCTAATAGGCGATTTGACCCAAGAAAAGTCGTCTACAATGTGCTTGAACAGGCCAAACTCACAAAGTTTGATCATAAGGAAGACGATTTTGATGACTTATTTTCTTCGGTGGAGTCATTATTTCAGGTCCAAGCACTAGCTAAAATGAGATATAACGACAAAGGGTTAGTAGAATTCAATAAACTCAGAGAGTAGAGGTTGCAAACTCTGCCTCTGAATTTACTAGCTACTGCCCCGACAACACAATCAAGCGATCCTGAAAAGTGACTCATTGATAAACCTCCTGCTCCATCAAGGATTCTTGAAACAGATAAAGAGAAAGAGCAGGAGGAAGTACAGAGGAAAGAGTAGGAGAAAATACAAGAGGAAGAGCAGAAAAAGGAGCAAGATAAGGGCAGCGAGAATGTTAATGTGGATACCCAGATTGATCCGAAATTACTCTAAGAATGGCAGCAATTTGACTCCATCATAAGCAATCTGGAAGGTCCAAAAGGTGCTGATACACCCAAAGCAACAAATACACATGATACAACGTCAACCAAGGTTCTGAGTGAAGGAACCTGCGACCTACCCCCTAGTACAGACTTAGAAATAATTCCAAAGGATCCCTCGGATCAAATCATTTTGCAGGTAGAGGATATACCTCCATTAGATGTCTTTTACAGTCCAAAACACAGGGCTGTATTGAAGCGACAACGAAAAAGGAGAAGGCTTGATCAACCTTCCCTGTTTCCAGAACAAATAGAGACAACCAATGTAGTTTGGAAGGAAGAGTTTGATCCTTCTGATGACCTAACGAAGCTTTCCCAGTATGATGGAGCCTATTCGGCGGCCACCATGGACAAGGCATCGGAAGTGAGTAATCTACTAAAAGAAAAAGACCAGGCAATTATTTTGTTGCAAACACAACTGTCTGAAGCACAACTGAAAGTTGAACAGTTGGAACAGCAATTGTCAACACAACAGCAATTAAATAATCAACTGAATAAGCAGTTACTTGAAGAAAAACAGAGAGTAGACTCAAGCGCGATTCAAAAGCAGAAAGAATTATCAGAAGAAATGGAAAAGTTGAAGACGATGAATGAACTAATGGCGAAAAAAAAGATGAGCAAATTGCTCAGCTATCACTTCAAATAGAGAAGTTCAAGAGTCTTCCACAACCTTCCGATTTCAGAACAGAAGCGCTACAGATTAATAAGGCATTGGTGACACAGATAAGACTATTGTGTCATAATATTTCTCAGGTTTAGCCCCTTTGTGATATAACAACATCGATAATCGATAAATTAGTTGATGCTAGATAGGATTTAGAGCAAGCCGACAAGACCTTGACAAATTTTCTTACTTGGCAAGGCACCAATGAGGGACATGCAGCAAATCTACCCAAAATCCTAGAATCACATAAGGAAATATTATTCTTAGAATGGCAGTCTCAATTGATGAAGGTAGAGAGAGAAGTTTCAAGATGTAGATTATCTACAAATAACTTGATTGAATTAATCAATAATACTCTCTATTTATCTAATATGATTTCACAATGTACCCTAGGTAAATTGCTATCAGCCAAGACATTGGAGCAAGCATGTAATCAGGAGCTAGAAAAAAATGGAAGGTTAATCGCAGGTATTCAAAGTTTAACTTGGGACACCTATTGGTTGTTCCTAGTAAAACCATACAGCCAGAGAGCCGCTCTCAAGTGTCTAACAGATGCAATCGGTTGTATCATTCCCGAGATACACGATGCCACATACTCGGCTCAGCTCCATTCTCATCTCAACCGCCCTCCAGAATTGGAACCGATGCTTGCAATCTGCCAACTCAGATCAAAGGGAGAACAACCAAAGTGATGAATCATGCTGCCGACTACCAACAAACTTGTTGTGGAGAAGATATTCAAGATCCAGTTGTACCAATTAAATAGCATTTTATTTTTGTAGTTAGTTAGTTTAATTAAGTATTTATAGACCCTTTCATGCATTTAGAAAGGGTCCTCAGTTTTTGTATAGACTCAAACCTGGAATTTGCACTACTGTACTTCCGGTATATTTTTTTATAAATACTGGGCCATTATTCCAAATTTTAATGAAGAATATTTTATGTGGATGTGCACTATTGCCTTGATATGAAAGTATCTCCGAGTTGAAATAAGGAATTCGAATTGCGATTGATATTGGGAATGATTTACAACACATATGGTACTATTATCTATGATCTGAATTCATTCTTTTATGTGAATTGTTATTTGATTACTCTTGCTATTATTGAATATATGTATGTGTTTTCAACAACATTCTTTATATTTTTCACTATTGGATATTTAAAGGATGTTATTCTTTTAGTCATATATGTATCAGTAATATATAAAAGATAAGTGTAACAATGTTTTATTAATTACTTTGTTCAACTATTTGAACAAAGCAATTAGTATATGAACGAATGTCTTTGTTTATCAAATAGAGTCATCTATATGCTTATTTGTGAATAGAGATTATCAAACGTTACACTTAGAAACATAAATTTCCAGGGATAGAATAGTTATTCATATTTTTTCTTTTTAGATTAAATCATTCATCCATTACCATTTTATTAGAAAACCAATCATTCATCCATCCCCTTTTTATTCATCATTGGAAACTGGTCCCGTTATCTCCAGTCGGAGCCACCACACCAAACGGAAAAGGAGTTGCATTAAGGTCTGGACCGGGTGGTTTTTCTGATGTTGTTGCAATGATTTTCGAGGCATCAACAGTCCCTAATGGTAACTTCCAAAACTTAGCACTTCAAAAGATCTCAAAACATGTTATTGATGGAATTAGTACTTAAACAAAAGTGTAAATATGCAGCTACTTAAATCAAACAAAAGATGAAATATTGATCATGAAATCAATGTCTCTACTGCTTGTCTAAATAAGGAAATAAAAGTTAAGCTATTGCACTCAAAGAAATTAAAAATTGCAAGGAAATTAAAACTAAAATCAAATTACACATTCATAATTCGAACCCTCGCCAGTAGTCCTGCTATGGCTTTTGGAGGTAACCGTCAATGATATGAGCAATTTAATATCTAATTGTAGAAAATTAAAACTAAAATAAAATTACACATTCATAATTCGATCCCTCGCCAGTAGTCCCGCTATGGCTTTCGGAGGTAATCGTCAATGATATGAGGAATTTAATATCTAATTGTAGAAAAGTAAAACTAGAATCAAATTACACATTCATAATTCGATCTCTCGCCAGTAGTCCCGCTATGGCTTTCGGAGGTAACCGTCAATGATATGAGCAATTTAATATCTAATTGTAGAAAAGTAAAAAAATCGAATTACACATTCATAATTCGATCCCTCGCCAGTAGTCCCGCTATGGCTTTCGGAGGTAACTGTCAATGATATGAGCAATTTAATATCTAATTGCAAAAAAGTAAAACTAAAATCAAATCACACATTCATAATTCGATCCCTCGCCAGTAGACTCGCTATGGATTTCGGAGGTAACTGTCAATGAAATGAGTGAGTTGATATCTAAGCTAACTAACAAAGCAAATGAATAAGACTGAAATCAAAACATCACTGAAATTGAAAAGCTAAGAAAAACAAAGTCAACAGAGAGGCAAATCTCATGTCCCCATTTGATGCAAAAACATGTAAAGAAAAAAACTAATCTACGATCAACCGGTTGAACACACTTACATGAATTAAAATTGCATAAATGGAAAATCTAAACTATCAAACTTGAAAGCAATCAAATGACATAATGAAATCAAAGAAAAATTACAAAATGAAATCTACTCTACCTTACATTCTAATGTGCTCCATGAAATCTACTTCACATCTCCTTTCATGTTGAGAACATCAAAGCTTTATTCAAATTCTTCAAAATTACAAAGTATAACAAAGCTCTCCAAAGCTTTCAAAAGCCATCAAGGAAGAACTACAAACTCTAAGCTAAGCTAAGACTCACAAGCTAAGCTCTAAACTCTAAGCTAATACTAACAAATAAAGGAGAGAGATCTCCTATTTATACAAAAAGATGAGAGCCATCTCATTAATGAGAATCCATGAATCT
>APFE030064390.1:0-19023 GCA_000404065.3 Pinus taeda
TTCCTAAAAAACAAGAGTCTAGCTCGGTTAATTCGAGTTAGGGACATGAAGTTCAGTCATGTGAAGTGGGTTCCTAAATTTTAGGATCCTAGGTTGAGTTAATTTCAGTTGTATCAATTTCATTCCTTTAAATTTAGTTATGGCCATTTAAACTAGTTCTAATTGTTAGAGGAACTAGTGGAAAGTAAAGTTGTGGAAGTGGAACTTCAACCAAACTCAGAGATCATCCAGATAACTAATCAACCAGCATAAATTAGCCATGCATGTAGAGAATTGAGTTACCTAGTTGGGATGGAGATTTCAATGAAGTGTACTATCAGTTGTAGGTTATTCCCAAGTGTACATGTGGTGCATGTAGACAAACGAAGGACCTAAAGGAATTGTGCAATCCAGATGAGGGAATTTCCTAATTAATAGGGGCTTAATTCATTAGGGAATGGCACAAGGAATTAAGAGCTTCTAGGGCTTGAAAATTGGCTAAGTGTTGGCCATAGTCAGTCAAGCAGGCACAGGGGTAGACTATAAACTTGCAAGGTGTGCTTAGGCTTGAGCAATCATATGTATTTCATCTCTATTATTTTATTAATGCAATACATATAGGAAGAGGTTTTGAGTAGTTTCTTTCCCCTCGATAAATATCTATGCATGTGTGATGTTTCTTTTTTCATGTCTATGATTTGTGTTCTAGATTGTGAATTAACTTACGCAAAATAGTAGAGTAGTTTCAAGTCTTGTGATTTAGTAATTTTCATGAGAAATTTCAAAATTAGATGCTAATTTCTACATGGTATTAGAGCTGGAACCACTGCAGAGTAGAGATTTCGAAGTTGTCATTGTAGAAGTTTTGAATTTGGAGATCAATGTTGCAGGTTTTCTTCAAGACTCAGAAGACGGATTTCAATGGACTAAGGCTAGAGTATGCCTTGGAAGGCACCTCAAACTTTGTTGTATGGAAGGACCACATGGAGGCATTATTGGATGACAATGGGTTGCTAGAATACATCAAGACAGATGCTGCAAAGCCTCGAGCATATGATTCTGATAATCTTTCTTAGTGGAAGAAAGATGTGGCCAAGGCAAGGAGAATCATATTTGAGGGAGTATGTGACCATATTATCTCAAATATCCATGGGAAAGGGACTCCATAGGCAATGTGGTAAGCATTGACAAATTTATTCCAGAATAGTAGTGACCATAGTAAGTTGGCACTCAATGATAAACTTTGAAATGTCAAGATGTAGAAGAATGAGACTATTCTGTAGTACTTGAGCAAGTTCACACAATGTCGTGATAAACTTGGCCAATTTGATGTTACAGTTGCAGAAGATTATTTGGTAATCCTAGCCCTTCTAGGCCTTCCCAAGAGCTTTCACAACTACCAAGATTCAGTGAATGGGAGGGAGAAAATACCAAATTGGGAGTGCTTATGGTCTGGCTTGGTACAGGAGGAAATAAGGCAAAATTCCAGAGATAGGACCTCATCCAAAGAAGAGGAAGAGGGCTTTGTATTAGTCAGAGAAGTAATAAAGGCCAAGGCAAATAAATCCCAAGGTGAGGCTAATTCCATCCAATAGGGAAAGAAGAAATATTTATCCAGAATCAAGTGCTTTCATTGTCATGAATTTAGGGACTATGCCAAAAAGTGTCCACACAAGAAGGAAAGCAAGAAGTAGCCTGTAGTAGCACACAGTAGTAGCAACAAGTGAAGCCTTGGCTTCACAATTTGAGCTTGATTTCACTCTCATCACATGCATGGCCAACACATTGATGGGGAGCGTGTGGTACTTAGACAGCAGTGCCTCGTTCCACATTATAGGGAATAGAGAATTTTTAGTGACTTGGAGGAGAAAGATCTCCAAATGAACATTGAGTTTGGAGATGAAAGAAGGTACAGTGCTACCGGGATTGGTACAATAACCTTTTAGAGGGAGTCAGGATCTCCTCTCAGACTCAAGGATGTCATTTTCATTCCAAAACTAAATAAAAATGTCATCTTTGTAACAGTATTAGAAGACCATGGTTATGATGTGATCTTCAGCAAATGGAAAGAATTCCTGAGACACATAACCTCGGGGAAGTTTAAATAGATCGGTGCTCAATTCAATAACATATATTCACTTTAGGTAGAAGATGCATGAAAAGCCTTGAGGAGCAAGGCAAGGGTTAGAGACATGGTGGTTGAGAGGGAGCATGAATTGCCTCTCAAAATGGAGCCTCAAAAGAAACCTCAAGAAGTTGTGGAGCGACCACAAATGGATAAGCAGAGAGGAGGCAGAGTGGAGACATCCACCAAAAAGGATACCTCTAATAGGGGGAGAGTTCGAGCCAAGTGGGAAGAGGGAGCACATGTAGCTATACCTCCAAGAGTGAGGTGGAGTGATGTAGATCCTTAGTCCATGAGTTGTAGAAATTTGGGCAGGGTCCACTAAGGTATTCTCCTCATATATCATTACCTTACTACATGAGCCCACAGTTTAGTCAAATAGTGTAGAGGAGTGTTGACAGAAGAGCAGGAGGCTCAATAGTAGAGTCAGCAGCAACACAATTTTCCCATTAGATAGTTGCAGACACAATTGACTCATTTTGTTTTGTGTATGCTTCTCAGTTGTAGATGTTGCAATAGAAACAACAATAGTGAAGTGTTACATGCAGTACATTCCACAGGTGCAAGATAAGGGTGGTTAATAATCCCTTTCTTGTTGAGAGGGAGTGTTGAAAATGTAGCAAGAAAGTCTCAATTTGATTTTTTCCTTAATCAAATTGAGGAAATTCAAAATTCTACATCAGCAAACAAATAGTAGTTAATTGAGGTGACATGGCTCTTGTAACTCAGTTAAGAACATTCAATTCAAGTTAATGAGTTGAAGTTCAGTTTACTTAAGTTGATTCCTAAAAAATAGGAGTATAGCTCAATTATTTCGAGTTAGGGACATGAAGTTTAGTTGTGTGCAATGTGTTCCTAAATTTTAGGAGCCTAGGTTGAGTTAATTTTAGTTGTAGCAATTTAATTAGGTTAAATTGAGTTATGATCTGTTAAACTAGTTCTAATTGTTGGAGGAACTAGTGGAAGGTTAAGTTGTGGAATTGGAGCTTCAATCACACTCAGTGACCATCCATGTAACTAATCAATCAACCTAAATTAGCTCATGCATGCAGAGAATTCGAGTTACCCAAATGAGATGGAGATTTCAAGGTAGTGTACTGTCAGTTGTAGATTATTCCCAAGTGTACAGGTGTTGCATGCAGTAAGAGGAAGTACCTAAAGGAATTTCACAATCCAAATGAGGGAATTTCCTATTTAATAGGGACCTAATTCGTCAAGGAATAGCATATGGAATTAGGATCTTGGAGGGCTTGAAAATTGGTTAAGTTTTGGCTAGAGTAAGTCAGTCAGGAAGAGGGATATACTTCACACTTGCAGGGTGTGCTCAGGCTTGAGCAAGCATATGTACTTCATCTTGATTCTCTCATTAATGAAATATAGATAGGAAGGGATTTTTAGTAGTTTCTTTCACCTAGATAAATATGTATGCATGTGTGATGTTTATTTTTGCATGTCTATGATTTGTGTTCTAGATTGTGAATTAACTTCCGCAGATCATTAGATTAGCTTCAAGTCTTGTGATTTAGTAAATTGCATGAGAAATTTCAAATCTACAGATCATGAAACCAAGCAAGCTAATATCAAGTATTTTCCAAGAGTAAATGGGAATATAATTTGGATTAGATCATTATAATATTTATTATCCATTTTTATGCTTTAAAAGTGGAAAAAAAAATGGAGGAATCAACTTACAAGCCCATTTTTACTAATGGGTCCTAGTTTGAAGAGTTGAGATATGAAACCACCCGTAGGTAGTTTAATGCATTAAACAATTTTTTTTCGATCCAAAAAATATCACTCACACTAGACCCCTTAAAAATATTCTACACTCAAATACCTTTCCAATGGAGCAAGAAAGACATCAAATAGAGTCTGTGTGCAAAAATTACACCACCTAAAATTTGACCTTCTTATTTTATCCACCATGATTTGAGAGGATAGCACATCAATCTCGTCTTTCATTGAAAAGGCACTAGCCACATGGAGACTATCATGAAGACCTTAGAAGGGTAAAACTAGTCACTCTAGAAGAGAGTTGAAGCAGTCAAATTGAACCCTAGTTGATATCAGGTTGTGCTATAACTAGGCCACAAGAAAAACAGGTTCCATTCTATTCCAATTCATTTGCTTCCATAATAGAGTGTAGTAGTTGATATTGGGGAGAGAGAGAGAGAGAGCAGGACAAAGAGAGCTTATATTCCATAGTATCCCACAAGCCACATGTTGCAAGTAACTCCATAGAGAGTGTCTTCTCCTTTGTTTTTGCATTATTTCCGTTCGAAAAAAATAAAAAAAGACGGAGAATAGAGTAGCCTCAACTTTCAGCTAGGTTTTCTCCCAAAAGGTTTCCCTAGACCATATATTTATATTCATTGTAATTGGTGTGTGTTTTTATTTCATTGTTCACTAATTTCTGCATTTTATCTCTTGAATGCATAAATATCAAAATTAGTAAAACAACTCTAGAATATAAAGGAATTAACCTTTCATAGTATAGAACTTGATTTATTTTGATAGATTTGTTGTGATAAACTATCTAGTGGAATATGAATGGTAGTTTACAAATAAACATGAGGAAAAGACCATCCCATACGAGAAGAGAATGACTAGAGCCTGTGCACGAGGGGTAGCAAGACATGCCTTCCTCAATCATTGCATAAGGTGATGATCATAAAATATCAAAAGAATATTTAAAATGATAAGATTTAATGACAAAAAAAAAAAAATTATAACATTAATTAGTATTTTTTTAATGAAAAATCAGCTCATCTTCACCCTAGATCATAATAAGATCAAATAAATATATACTTTTATCTTAAAATATAATTTAAAAATAAAATTAACAAATTATTATTTTTAAAAGGAATCATAAAGTTAATGAATTTCTTGATATAAAATTTAAAAACAAAAAGTTATAATTATCATAATAAAATTTATAAATTTGAGGATATATCTTCAGGTCCTCACATAAATTTTATATTGTCGACGTTTCAAACCATTAATGTGGTTCATCTTCAAGATGAATATAATGAACGTTATGAATAAAAAACTATATATAATATATACTTATCATGTAATAATAATAATATGAAATAAGATTAACTAATAATTTGTAGTGAAGAGGCATGGCTGTATAACCACAATGTTTGTTCATGAAAGGGTAGTTGTCTAGCTCTATATATGGAAAACCCTTTTTTCCAAAATGGTGGTTAAATCAAATATCTACATTCAATTCTTACAATATAAATAAATATATATATATATATAATATCTTTCGTGTACAAGTGTTCTGAGATTGTTGCTCAGGTACGAACTTTCTTCATTACATTTGGTATTAGAGATTGTTCGTCATTTGGCACTCAACCGTTGTACAGAGCTAGCCTAATTTCTTTCTTGGACCATTTAAATTTTTGTAAACTTCATTGTCATCACAATTCAAATGTTTCGCTACCAAGTTTTTGGAGATTCTCCATTATGTCATCAGGGCTCTGGCCATTTAAAAAAAAATAAAAATTAGAAGAAAAACAAAAATTATCATATTAAAATAGTCAAAATAAATATTTTAAAAAAGAAAGGGAAAATAATATTCCAAAAAATTTAAAATATTATTTATTTAAAAGAAAAAAGAAAAAAAGAGTTATATAATAAAGCGAATAAAAGTTATAAAAATAACATAATATCATTTATTTTATTTTTAATTATATTAGAAAAACATATAGAAAAAAAAATTATTTTAAAAAAAATTACCAAAAAAAGAAAAGAAAAGTATTATATATATGTTATAAAAAATTCAAAATATATCAAAAACAGGAAAGCAAAATGGCAGTGATAGTCATCACCCAACAAGCACGCAACCACAACATGACAGACTTCTAGAATAGCCATCGAACAAGGCGCCCACTTTCTGTCATCGGCTACACCTGTCGCCTTATCCATTTGCAGCGACCCACTCCATCACCGCCATCGGGTCGTTGCACTACCACTACAACCTTCAACAAAACCCCCACGACAAATTAAAGAAAAAGGGAGCAATTGTCTTAGCTGAGCCCCCACCCCGCTGACAACTACTATTCCTAGCAATGCTTATAGCCTTTCAAGCTTCCCTTGATATTCCACTACCATTTGGATGCCATTGGCGCTACCCCCTTTCACTTTGCATCATTAACCATGCACATAGTCATTGGAGCACCCACGACACCATTCAAGCTATCATCTATCTTCCTTCATATGCAGGAGTCATGTTCACCAGCCCCATCTTACCTCGGATCATCATAAGCCTTCCCTTCATGCAACGACTGTCGTTGTTGCTACTATTATGTTCTAGTCATCACATCACAACTCACTTATTGTTGTTAACAACACTAAGAGGGTTGATACAAAATTTAAGTGAAACAACGTGGCTTTTGCTACATATTAGGACAGGGATTTCCATTATTATTATTATTATTGAAATTTAAAAGGTTACAATTAAACACAAAGACCCTTATTATTAGATTGTTGAAGAGGGAATAGTATAATTGTTGAAGGGAATCAACCCAAAAACATGTTCAAGTTACATTAACCATATTGAAGTGAAGTTTAGACAAACTAAACATTTAAATAAGTTATAAGGTAAAGTGTAGGATTAAATATTTAAGAAAAAGGGAAAATTTAACCTAATAATAATAATAGTCAAAGGAACTTAGCTCAAGTGGTATGGTTCACGATTTGTACAAGACATTACATTAGATTTAAATTCAGTAACACTAGAAGACATATAAAATATCTCAAAAGTAATTTTTCAAGAAAGTAAAAAAGAAATACAAAATATGCAAAGAGATGTTGATAAAATTACCACTAACAAAAATGAAGAAGTTTATCAGCTTAAAGAACATAGTGAAAAATTACTAACTCAAATTAAGAAGCTTAAGAAGAACAAGAAGTCGTCAGAAAACAAGGTAGACCATGATGCAGGAGCATCAAGACCATCTTCATTTGTAAATATGTGATAAAAGGGGGGTGTGATAATTTTTAATATTTTGTAAGGATTATGTAAATATTCTTTTTCTAAATAAAAGGATATGAGAGAAATAGTTTAGGAGCAAAATTTGGGATAGAATTTCTATGTTTTTTTCAGTTAAAATTAGGGTAAGAGTGGAGAATAAAGCTTCACGCTTTAAATTGTTATGTAAAAAGGGAAAAAGCCTGCGTTTGTAAAAGATAAGGTCTGAGAAGACTTATCCCTTATGTATGTTTATAAATAAAGAGGCAGCTAAAGTTCTCATTAGAGAGGAGTGAGTGCCAAAATATGATTTAAAAAGAAAACTCTCTAGCGTTTTAGTGCAATGGTTTTTCTGATACTATCATGTATCCAATAGTTTATTTTTAACTGTGTATTGGAAGGCTTGAATGACCTTCATATTCACCGCTTGATGATTTACTGTGTGTGTGGGAGCATTCTGGTTATTGTTTCATTGAGTTTGAGGATGCCCGAGATGCGGAAGATGCAATTCGTGGTCGTGATGGATATAATTTTGATAGGTATCGTCTGAGGGTTGAGCTAGCCCATGGGGGTCGAGGGAAATCTTCATTCAGTGATCACTATAGCAGTTACAGCAGTGCTGGTGGTGGTGGACGTGGTACAGTATCTAAGCGTTCTGAATATCGTGTTATTGTTCATGGGCTCCCTTCATCAACGTCATGGCAAGACCTGAAAGATCATATGCGTAAAGCTGGAGATGTTGATTTTACTAGCTGCATAATCGACGGCAAAGAGTCAATGAAAGGTATTGAAAGAGGCGGAATTGACAGCGTGGAGAAGGTTGGTGTAACCTCAGCGTAGGAGCAGAAGGCAGCATTTAGGAAGCGGATATTCGAGTTTTGCAAGGATTTCACGGCATTGATCTGTTGACACGCCGAGATCAGAGTAAAGTTATTTATGGGGAATGCTTAGAGTAGCAGTTGATGGTATTAGGTATCCATTATTGCTGAGTCGCATTGCTTGAAAACAAAGTCTCAGCATAATCGTTGCTTGTGGCTGCAGAAAACTATGGAAAGCTTTAATTCTATCCGTCGAATGTGTGAGCTTAGTGGAGTAATAAACCCTCGGCACTCTGTGCTATCTGCGCAGCGTCATTCATTGAGTGGTTTGCATTTTAGAGAGAAGAAACTGAATCAACAGTATATGATGGGTGCATAAATGCAATACTAGAGCAAGAGGATACCTTAATAACTATCCACATGAAGGAAATTGAAGATACGATGGAAATAGTACGCAATGAAATGTAAAGTATTGAGTTGTAGCGCTCAAGTCAGAGTGGAAGGTTAATGGTATTGAGATTGTGAGTTTTATTATTTGAAAAGCTTCCGCATTCAAATGTTAAATATTGAAGTTGTCAGGCATTGATTTGTTGATTTGAGGCGCATGCTTTTATATGCATGAGTGAGAAATAAAAGGATCCTAGTTATTTGCAGGCCAGACTTGCATCAGGGGGTATCAAAGCTAGAATGCTCAACTGAAGATATTTGTTTTTTTTTTTTTTTTGAATAAGAACAGAAGGTTTTGTCGAAAGCTAAAGTGTGTGTTTGAATGTGTGATGAATGATGGAAAGGAGGATCATATTTTAAATCTGATAAGCAGCATACACAATTGCAAGTGAATAGGATTGCAGAAACGAAGACAAGATCCTGCAAGATCTTAAAGGTGAGATGATTTTTGATCTGAAATTTATGATTGAAGTTTATGGTTGTAGAGAAAATGATGGCAGTGAACCTGGCATTTAGCTGAAGGCTGAATAAGGAGGACAATTGCAGTGTCCTGAAGAAGAAGGTGAGTTGAAGAGATAGCCTAGAGAGAGCAGAGGAGTGCTCAAGAAGGTTCCAGAGGCAGTGAACCAGTACTTACCAAAAGACTAAGTGAGGAGAGCTTGGTGAGGTAAGTGGTAGCAAGAGAGATTGATGTTGCAGAGGCTAGTACAACTCATGGTGAGTGAGAGACTCATGAGGAAGCAGTCTGCCAGAGGGAGAGGGACTTTCAGAGGAAAAGGAAGTCAAGGTGGTAGAGGAAGATCTACAGCACCTAAAGAAGGAGCTAGTCGTAGCTCAACCCAGCATGCAACCATAGGAGGTGATGCAAGAGGCAGAAAGAGTTTTTCTAGAGGAAGAAGAGGTTCAGAGAAATGCCACAGAGATGAGATGACTGCAGAAATTCTAGAAAGAGAGATTACAGTAATAAAGGTGCAATTGCAGGTACTAGAAGAATGGCTACAAGAGCAGGAAAATCAGAAAGGAAAATGGATCTTTCCATTGAAGGGAAAGAGAGTGATTTGGCGACAATTGTAGAGGAGGTTGAATAAAATTGTGATTGCCTTGCTAAAAAGGGAACTTAGAGTTCTTGAGCCAGAGATGGAATTTGAAGATTCCAAATTCAGATTTGTTCAAAAGGAAATAATGGAGGAAGCAGTCAAGACTGAAAAGTCTTGTGATTTAAAAACTAATTAGTTGCACATGTTTGCAGGTACAGAACAGGGAGATGAACAAGCTTTAGAATTTGTCCAAGAAGATTTGAATCTGAAGGCTGTTCAGATCGATGATGAGATAACAAGATCTCCGAAGGAGATGAAGAAGAAGGAATCTAATCAGGATATTGATGCAGAGAAAGAAGGACCAGCTGATGATGGGTCAAGCACTAAGGACGATATAGAAAATCGTGTGAAGTTTCCAAGTTCTACTCCTAAGGAAGTTGTTGAATTGTATAGAAAACTAGATCTCCAAAGAAGAGAGTTGGAGAGACAGAGGACTTATTTGCAAGTTAATTTGCTAAAGAAGCAAGGGAATAGAGTTTTTATGAATGACAGTCATGAAGCAGAAGATGGTAAAAAAGTGAGACTAGATGACAGTCTCATGGTGAATACAAATCAGCATATTGATGTGATGATAGAGGAGTCGGAAAAGAACTCAAAGCAGTATACTGAAGTGTTGCTAGAGAAAGCTGAGGAGAAAGCTAATGAAGATTTGCTGAATCCTGAAGAAAATTTTGGAGCTGCTACAGTAGTACAAGATGAAGCTACAGTATTTGAAGAACTTGATTTGATTCCCAAAATCAATCAAGATGATGATGGAAAATTACTGAAGATTGTCAAAGAGGAAGATGAAGGTTATGCTGGAACAAATTTACAGCATGATGAAATGCTTAAGAAGAAATGGCTGAAATATTTACTGAAGACATTTGAACTTGAGGAAGAATTTACAGGTGATGAGCCAAAGCATGTTGCAGAGGGACAGGAAGCTTGGGAGGTAGCAACATCTATGGCGGCAGCGGCAGCGGCAGCAACATCCATAGTGACAGCTAGAGCAAAATGTGGGGTGACATTTATGGTAGCAGCTGAGACAACACTGGCAGCAGCAAAATCTATGGGGGCATTGAAGCCTTATATTTTTTATTCTAACAATTGTTTTGTGAGTACAGGTATTATTGAAGATGCTGGAGAAAATCTGTTAGACAAAGAAATTGAAATGATGAGGTGGATGATGATGAAAGAATCCCGGAAGAGACCAGCAGCAATAAAACAAAAGGGAAGTAGCAAAAGAAAGACAGCATAAGATTGTGAGAGTGCAGCTAGTGGAGCAAGGCAACATAAGATATGGAGACTTGGAGAAGAACAACAGACAGAAGCAGTGACAAATGGAAAGTTGCAACACAAGATATGGGATCCAGGCATACACAGATTCGAACACATGATCAAGGGATCATGATTAATTTTAAGGTTGGGTGTATGATGCAGGAGCATCAAGACCATCTTCATTTGTAAACATGTGATAAAAGGGGGGTGTGATAATTTTTAATATTTTGTAAGGATTATGTAAATATTCTTTTTCTAAATAAAAGGATATGAGAGAAATAGTTTAGGAGCAAAATTTGGGATAGAATTTCTATGTTTTTTTAGTTAAAATTAGGGTAAGAGTGGAGAATAAAGCTTCACGGTTTAAATCGTTATGTAAAAAGGGAAAAATCCTGCTTTTGTAAAAGATAAGGTCTGAGAAGACCTATCCCTTATGTATGTTTATAAATAAAGAGGCAGCTAAAGCTTTCATTAGATAGGAACGAGTGCCAAAATATGATTTAAAAAAAACTCTCTAGCGTTTTAGTGCAATGGTTTTTTTGATACTATGCATGTATCCAATAGTTTATTTTTAACTGTGTATTGGAAGGCTTGAATGAACTTCATATTCGCCGCTTGATGATTTACTGTGTGTGTGGGATCATTATGGTTATTGTTTCATTGAGTTTGAGGATGCCCAAGATGCGGAAGATGCAATTCATGGTCGTGATGGATATAATTTTGATAGGTATCGTCTGAGGGTTGAGCTAGCCCATGGGGGTCGAGGGCAGCCTTCATTAAATGTGCACTATAGCAGGTACAATAGTGTTGGTGGTGGTGGACGTGCTACAGTATCTAAGCGTTCTGAATATTGTGTTATTGTTCGTGGGCTCCCTTCATCAGCGTCATGGCAAGACTTGAAAGATCATATGCGTAAAGGTGGAGATGTTGATTTTACTAGCTGCATAATCGACGGCAAAGAGTCAATGAAAGGTATTGAAAGAGGCGGAATTGACAGCGTGGAGAAGGTTGGTGTAACCTCCGCGTAGGAGAAGAAGGCAGCGTTTAGGAAGCGGATATTCGAGTTTTGCAAGGATTTCATGGCATTGATCCGTTGACACACCGAGATCAGAGTAGAGTTATTTACTGGGAATGCTTAGAGTAGCAGTTGATGGTATAAGGTATCTGGTATTGCTGAGCCACATTACTTGAAAACAAAGTCTCAGAATAATCGTTGTTTTTGGCTGCGGAAAACTGTGGAAAGCTTTAATTCTATCCACCGAATGTGTGAGCTTAGTCGAGTAATAAACCCTCAGCACTCTGTGCTATCTGGATGGTGTCATTCATTGAGTGGTTTGCATTTTAGAGAGAAGAAATTGAATCAACAGTATATGATGGGCGCATAAATGCAATACTAGAGCAAGAGGAGACCTTAATAACTGTCCACAGGAAGGAAATTGAAGATACGATGGAAATAGTACGCAATGAAATGTAAAGTATTGAGCTGTAGCGCTCAAGTCAGAGTGGAAGGTTAATGGTATTGAGATTGTGAGTTTTATTATTTGAAAAGCTTCCGCATTCAAATGTTAAATATTGAAGTTGTCAGGCATTGATTTGTTGATTTGAGGCGCATGCTTTTATATGCATGAGTGAGAAAGAAAATGATCTTGGTTATTTTCAGGCCAGACCTGCATCAGACCACCTTATGGAAAAAGAAGCATCAAAATCTTTAAATGTAGAAATTCAAGTTGAAGAGAAATGAATGAACACTGATCCCATGAAGATCACAACTCAAGAAGAAGACAAACCAGGTGAAGGAAAAACATACTCAAATATTGCAGTTTAGATGATGAAAAATCCAAATGAAGATTTTGTAACCAATTCAACAACATCAATATTTGAAGTAAATCAAGAAGTTGTCACATGCATGATAAGGGAAAATCAAACCACAAGAACTCCTTATTGACATTTGAATCACAAGAGGCGACAACTCAATAGATTTGCATATTTGTATCATTCAAATCAGAAATAACAAACTTATGTTTCAAAAAATACTGAAGTTTGCACAATTTAGTCTGGTGATAACAATTCATTACAAATTTCCAATAATCGAAAGATTCCACAGAAGATTGATTTATGATGGTTAGATACCTTTTAAGTGCAACAATTTTGTTTATCACTTAGAGGATCTTATCATAATGTATCAGCGAAGATGACAATTCAAAAAACTCTGAAAGATATGAAAAGATTAAAAGACAAAGAAACATATGACACTCCTTGTTAAGCAATAGCTTTGAGGACACAACTTTTTTAGGAGAAAGACAATAATAAATATAATATAAATATTATATAATATTATTTATATATATATATATTATTATAATTAACTAATAATTAGTAGTGAAGAGATGTTCTATGGACATGAACATTCATGAAAGGGTACCTACTTAGTATATATATGGGACCCTCAGTTGAACCAAATCATCTCACTCAATTCCTATATATATATAATATAGTATATATTATTATATATATATATATAATATATAGATATAGATATAGATATAGATATAGATATAGATATATATATGGATGTCTTCGATACAAAGCATTTTGGAATATTGTTGCAAACTATGAACTTTTGTTCATTACAATGAATTACATTAATTAATGAAACTTAAGTAATATACATATTTTTATGTAATGAATTTGGAAATATATTTCAAATAATAAAAAATAATAATTTTTAAAATAAAATATAATGAATGAGAAAGGCGAAATGGTCTTAATCAATCTAAGTAAAAAGAAATAAGAATATGCACTAATATAAATGGGATAAAAAATGTTTTAATTTATCATTTCAAAATTTAAAGACATTGTAGCAGTTTTGGTGTTTGTATTGGTTGTTATTAAGAAAAATTATATTAAGAATTTTAAATAAAAATTAAATTTATATAATCTTAAATTAAATTCTAGTTTAAAAGACAAAACACAACATAAAGAATGCCAGAAAAAACATGACACCTTGGAAGAATTTGAAGTGTCGAAATAAACTTTTAATAAACTTTAAATAAACTTTTGGCTCTTCGTGACTATCAAAAGAGTATCATGGTCCTAGGAATGTCCAAATAAACTTTTAATAAACCAACCTGGTGTCCAAACTCTTCCTAATAAGTTTTAATAAACCAACTTGGTGTCCAAACTCTTCCTAATAAGTTATAGCTCATCTAACAAACTTCTACCCTCTTAACCTCATTTTGATCATCTAACAAACTCATCTCCTTCTTAACTCATTTTGATCTACAAGATCAACAACACTCCCTCTCCTCCTCATAACTCCATTTTCAATCCGCACGGGTATTCCCAACAAATGTATGTATATATATATATATATTTTTATAATTTTAAATTAAATATTTTTTATAATTTTTTCTTAAGTAAGATTGTAAACAATTTTCAAATTTTTCAAATAATTTAAATATATATATTTCTTTATACAACGTATAGAATATTATAAGTTTTTTTTTTATAGTTGTTTAAAGAAGAGAGGGATATCTTTTAATAATATAAGTGAAATGTTTTTTATAGTGAAAAAAATTTAAAATATAATAACTTATAATAAAAAATAAGTTGTTTTTCTATAGTATATATAAAATACATGCGAAAGCAATGTGTTTTTTCTGGATAAATATAAAAATTAATAAAATTAAAATATAAATTATAAGTATATTTGTTAATTAAATTTTTGGGATTGTTATTGTATAATTGTAATAATATGGTAATAGGTTAATAAGTTACTAAGATACAATTGTCTCGTACCTAGATTGCACATGTATAAATAAGTAATTTTATCATTAATATGATGTTCTTTCATTGTGAAGTTTATTTGGGTTTGTATAGTGGTATTAGAGCCCTAGTTGAGTTATTCATAAACTCCATGTATTTGAAGTCTATGGCATAATGGAGATGCAGAGCATGAAGACTGTGAAGATTGAAGATGCACAGCGTGAAGACCGTGAAGATAGAGTGAAACAGAAGGTTAATCCAGTGGAACAATGCAGTGGAATGCCCAAACTATTAACTCTCTATAAGTTTCATATCTTTCAGTCATAATGAAAGACGATTGGAGAAATTGAGTGGCATAATTGTTTTTACATATCCTTGGAATTTAGAATATAAATTTCCAACACTAAGTCAAACGAGAGGCTTTATTTGCATTTACTGCATTAAATGGGAGTTTACTTACAGAGAAAATTCTTAAAGATATTATTTGCATTTACGACAGGAAACAAGAGTTTAATCATAGTTTAAAAAATTAAGGATAGCATTTGCATTTACGGTAGTAAATAGGAGTTTAACGACAGTAAAATTTTTGAAGGATAGTATTTATATTTACTGCAGTAAATAAATTTCATAAAAATTTTAATTGAAGAGTGGTCAATTTTTTGGTGTGGATGTATATTTTCGGTGGTTTGAATTAAATTTTTAATTGAAGAGTGGTCATTTTTCTCGTGATTTTAAATACATATTTTTTAAGAGGCAAATGGTAAAATAAAATTTATTTCTGGACGTTAACAAGATTTGAACCTAGCTCTTTGCGAGGCTATCTTTGAAACTTACCATTAAACCACAAAGACAACTTTGTTAAAACAAGAGGAGTAACAACTTTATATCTTTTTAGAAGCATTGCATATATTTTGAATTTGAAAGGATTTGAAGAATATTTGGCTACATAACAATTGACTTCAATAGTTTCCATGGTTGGAGTTGTTCTTAATGGAAAGAGAAATTATCAAGAGTGGTTTAGAAAGCTTAAAAGTGCCCTTGTTTTTAACGATTTGTGGGAAGTTTGTCAAGGCAAGAATAATAGTGATGGAAAAGAAATTGCACCAGATCCACCTGATAATGAGGAGCAACGTGCAATTTGGGATACAAAAGACAACAAGGCATATGCATTAATAACTGCATCAGTGACAGAAGAGGTAATCAGATATATTGTTTCTTGTAGTACTTCATTCGAAGCATTAAATAAGTTGAAAGAATTGTATGATTCACACTCAGAACTCAAAATTATTCAGTTATTGTTAAAGTTGTTTTAATTTGGTGATGAAGGATAATGATCCTTTGAAGAGTGCCTCTGAAATAAAAATAATTTTTCATGATATAGAAACCACTGGAATTAAAGCAGATTTACAACTTATAGCTTTTATAAAATTCCTCCACCCTGTCTATTCAAACTATTTGGAATCTCTCCAAGCTAGTGGGTAGGTAAAAGACATTACGTTTGATAAACTAGTAAAAAAAATAGCAGAGAGAGAAAAGCCTTTGGGAAGAAGAGGCTCTACCTAACTCTAATGTAAAAACTTTGTGCCTTGCACAAAAGCATCAAAAGTCTCATGTTGAAACTTCTAGAGGTGATAAAAGTAGTAGTGGTCATGGTAGGAGAAATTATAGAGGCAAGGGGGGAAAAAATAATAGGGGAGATAGACAATAAAGGAATTTTAATGATAGACCAGCTATCAAATGTTTTAGATGTGATAAAATTGGCCATACTGCTACTAACTATAAAATCCCTTGGGAGAAAGTCAGTGAAAGGAGAGAACAATGGAATGAAAAGAAAGACCAACCACCACCCGATAAGGGAAAATCATTAGAGTTTGCACAATATATTGTTGCTCACAATAATTTTAATATTAATTATGTTTTCAACACTACATTTTCTTCATGGTGAGATAATTGGATTTTAGATTTACGAGCCACTTGTCATATGACATTTAGACGAGATTATTTTGAAACATTCAGTGATGATATTGATGGTGTTATTTACTTTGCTAACAAGTCTCAAATTAAACCATATGGAATTGGATCTATTCGTTTGAAGATACCAAATTTTGCAAATTATGTTCTACAGGATGTACTTTATATTCCATAGTTTCAGGAAATTTGATGTCTCTTATCCATATTCGGCATTAGGGGCATTCTATTCATATATTTGATGGCATCATTGAGATAAGAAGAGCATCTGATCATGCAATTGTTATGTTTGGTGTGGAAGAAGGTACGCTTTTAAAAATAAATGGTATTTCATCTACTCATTCTTGTGAAAATTATGTTCTTTTAGCACAGCAAAGTGATATCATGTCTCCCAGCTTATTGTGCCATTCTCGATTTGGTCACATCAATTATGGCAGCATTAAAATTATGAAAAAGCAAGGTATTAAAGGTCTTCATACAGTTCCAAGAAACATTACACCTTGTGATGCTTGTATTCTAGGAAAGCATTGTAAACATCCTTTTCATAGTTCTTCTTTTAGATCTACACGAAAATTTGGTCTCATACATTCAGATTTATGTGGACCTATGCCTGTTGCAACTGCAAATGGAAATAAATATGTGTTGACATTTATTGATGATTACTCGAGAATGTGTTGGGTGTATTTGTTGAAGAATAAGTCACAAGTGTTTGATGTTTTAAAAATATTTCATTTGATGATTAAAAATTAAACTCAATAGAATATAGGCATTCTCAGAACTCATAATGGTAGGGAGTACACTTCTCATGTTTTTGAACAATATTTGAAGGACAATGGCATCAAACATCAAACTACCATACCTTATAATCCACAACAGACGGGCGTCGTAGAACATATGAATAGAACTTTGCTTAATATGGTTTGATCTATGATGTTCTTTAAGAATGTTAAGTTGATGTTTTGGGGAGACGCAGTGATTTGTGCAGCTTATATTCGCAATCGTTGTCCTTCTTCTGTCATCAATAATAAATATCCTTATGAAATATGGTATAATCGTTTTCGTGCTGTTCAAAATTTTAGAGTCTTTGGTTCCCTATGCTATGCACTAATTCCTAAACATGAGTGCAACAAGTTGGGTGCTAGGAGTCGCAAATGTATTTTTTGGGGATATTTTTCTACTTCCAAAGCTTATAGATTGTATGGTGAGGAGAACAAGAAGTTCATTCTTTCCAGAGATGTTATTTTCCTTGAATCAGATAAAATTAATTCCATTGTTGATAAGAAACTAGCTCATTTGCAGAAATTTCCATCTAAGAAGTTCTGTTTTAAATCTGATAATGTTGCTCCACACACTGAAGGGGTGGTTCCCATTCTGGATAAGTCTTTGGTTCTTCCATTTTTGACTCATGAGAATTTTATTGCTAAAGAAAATTTGGATAATAGTAATGTTTCTGTAGACCAGAAATTTCTCTTGAAGAGCCTGTTTTTCCAGATGAGCAACCATCACAACCACTTCAGCAACCTTTACAAAGATCTACACATTCTCAAAAAGTTCCAAACAAGTATGACGATTTTGAAACAAGAATGTCTTCTAAAGGTGATTCAGGTAATGTTTCTCATGACCGTGAATTCAATCATTGTACAATTAGCGAACCTAATTGTTTTGAAGAAGTTGTTAATTGTGATGAATGGAATAATGCAATGCAAAAGGAATATGATGCACTTATTAAGAATGGAACTTGGAGGCTAGTGGATCCTCCTGCAGGTGTCAAACCCATTGGTTGCAAATGGGTGTATAAGATCAAATACAAAGCAGATGGTTTTCTTGATAAATACAAGGCAAGACTTGTAACAAAAGGCTATGCTCAGAAGGAATGCGTTGACTACACAGAGACATTTGCTCCTACAACGAAATGGGGCACAATTAGAACTTTGTTTTCTCTTGTGGCTCAGAATTGTTGGAAGATACACCATATGGATGTTAAAACAACTTTTTTGAATGGCGATTTGAAGGAGGATGTTTATATGTTTGAGCCTGAAATGTTTTTCTGTTAAGGGCAAAGAGAAAAAGGTATGCAAATTGGTCAAGGCTTTGTATGGACTGAAACAAGCATCTCGTGCATGATATAAAAAGTTAAGTGAACCTTCTCAAGTTGAATTATAAGTTATTTGATCTAGATGATGCAACTCTTTTTGTTAAGAAAATTGGAAAGTCAGTTGTATATTTGGTTGTGTGCGTAGATGATTTGATGATCATAAGAAACAATGATGACTATATAGTGTCCGTTAAAAGAGAATTATTGAAAGTTTTTGACATGACAGATTTGGGTTTATTACATTATTATTTAGGGATTGAAGTTGATCAGAAACCCAAATATATTTTCATTTCAGAGAAAAAGCAAATTGGACAGCTATTGGACAGATTTGGGATGCAGGATTGTAAGCATGTCGCTACTCCTATGGAGCAGAATTTGAAAATTACTTCCACTAAAGGAAGTATGTTTGAAGATCCAACAAAGTACAAGCAACTTGTTGGATGTTTGAATTTCTAACTACTACTCAACCTCACATAGCTTTTGTTCTAGGG
>APFE030064392.1:0-13803 GCA_000404065.3 Pinus taeda
TTATCTGGTTTTGTATGTGGATGATATGTTGTTGGTTGGAAATGACAAAGAAATTATCCATGATTTGAAGACCCAATTATCCTCCAAATTCGACATGAAAGATCTTGGTGCTATAAACTATATTTTGGGCATGGAAACTAAAAGATATCGGGCAAAGAGGAAGCTTTGGTTAAACCAGAGGAAGCATGTTGACATAATACTGCAGAGGTTTAATATGCAAGATAGTAAACCAGTGAAGGTTCCTATTCCTGTAAATGTGAGGTTATCTGCTGAACAGTGTCCCAAGACACAAGAAGAGGAAGAGGACATGTCCCATGTTCCATATGCAAGTGCAATCGGTAGCTTGATGTATGGAATGGTTTGTACTAGACCAGACATTTCAAATGCAGTGGGAGTATTGAGCAGGTTTATGTCAAAACCAGGAAAGGAGCACTAGACAACAGTGAAGCAGGTTTTCAGTTATTTGTGTGGCACTAGTAATTATGGTTTGTGCTACTAAGGAAGATCAGGATTGGACAGAATTTTGGATATTCGTGGCTTTGTTGATGCAGACTGGGCTGGAGATCTGGATCAGAGAAGATCTACAAGTGGGTATGTGTTTAACCTATTTAGAGGTGCAGTTAGTTGGATGATTAAGAAATAATCTATACTGGCACTATCAACTACAGAGGTAGAATACATGGCAGCCACTCATGCAAGAAAGGAAGCAGTTTGGTTGCAAAGATTGTGTTCAAGTATGGGGTTAGTATAGGGAGCTATAAGGATAGACTGTGACAGCCAAAGTGCAATTTTCTTGGCAAAGAACCCCGCATATCTCAATAGACAAAGCACATTAATGTTCAATATCACTTTGTGAGGGATATGATAGAAGACAAAAAGGTGTTGCTGGTAAAGGTGGACAATTTGAAGAATACTGCAGATGCATTAACAAAATCTGTGAGTTTTGAGAATTTCTCTTGGTGTAGAGAGAAAATGGGCGTTTCAGGGCTGGAAAAATGACTAAGCTCTCTTGTGGCCCCCTGTGGAAAGAAAAAAACAAGTGGAATAATGTTGGGTTGTGTTATATTCTTTCCATGACTAGCCAACATAGTTAACCGGGGGTTAGAGGGGGGGCGGAGCCCCCCGTCGTTGCGTCGATTGTGTAGCGAGGGGGGGGGGTCACAAGGGGTTTGAGGTTTACCTGTAACCCCACTTTATGGGGTTCGGTGTAGCACCTCAGAAAATTTTGGTTTTGGAACCTATGTTAGGTTGGGTGGACCCACCAATGGTTCTGTGCATGATTTTCGCACATGTTTTTTGGACTTAATGGTTTTCGGTCCATGGTATTGGATGCTTCGGCATGTATAAATATGTATTATAACATTGAAAGGAACATAATGAAAAATCAAGCTGGTAGTCCTGGTTTTCGGATCTAGGGGGAAATCTCTGTGTATATGTGTTTTATGTGTTATGCTCTCACATTGTTTATTTTCTTTGTTTTAGAATTCGTATGCAAGTAATTTCTGTATGGGGTTAAAACCTATACAAACCCTCATTCCCATGGAATCATAACCTGCTCTGATACCACTAGTCCAGATCTTGGGGAGAGGCCCCCAATATCTAAAAGATTGAAATGGATTTTGGGGGAGAGGCCCTTAAGATCTAAAAAATTGAAATGCCAGAAGAAAAAGAAGAGAATGCTCAATAAACAAAACCGCAAAGCATTTTTTTGCTTAAACAGAGAATAATTGTAAAAGCTACATTGTGGCAGACTAATTGTCCTTTTACAAAATGTGAGTTGTTACTTATAGTATTTTTCAGTTACAATACCATGGGTCAATTCCATGGATGAATGAATACCATGGGTGGGTGCCACAATACCATGGGAAAATACCATGGGTGGATGTCACTTACAATACCATGGGTGGATAAATACCATGGGTGGATGCCACTTACAATACCATGGGTAAATTCCATGGGTTGATGCCATTTTCTATTCGGATCAATGCATAAAATTGTAGACAAAAAGAGAATTAGATAATGTGTTCCTTTCATTTTACAGTGTAGTGGAATAGATGACTACTTTATCTTTCTCTTTTGTTTGTTGGTGGGCGTCGAAGCACGAGCGAGAGCACATTCTTAGCCGAACAAAATACATATTGCTTCATAACTTTTCTAATTATTACTTACTCTTGTTCCATTTAATATTTCATTCAGTTTTTGTGGCCGTGGAAACCATAGATGGAAATAATGCATTTGCGAAGAAAACATAGAAAGCTCACTTTAAATATTTGATGGGAATGTTGAGGACAAAATGAGAATATGAACTCCCCTGATCTGTTTGTGTGTTCTTTTCAATATTGCGATTGAACATATGCATACTGAGTCATTTCACTTTGGCATTATATCTTCAGATTAAGGGGTTGAATAAATTCAATGCTACACAACAAGAGGATAATTTTATATGGCAAAGGGCAGTTATCTGAGGAGTGTCTGCATGTTCATGGATATTGCGCATAAGAGATAAGTATCCATGTTACTCTTCTTTAGAGAAAATATTGCATACGAACCTTTGAAAATATTCATGATCATTTTCTTAAAAAGAATGCATATGAATATTGCTTACATAAAATATTAGTTATGTTATTTCTTGGAAAGACTACATGATAAAATATATATTAATTATGCTATTTTTTTGGAAAAGAATACATATGAATTCTTATCCCTGAAATGATAAGAATCAAGAGTATTCTCTTAAAAGCTTACGTCTGAATCTTGTGCATATAGAGATAAGAACCTATGTTTGTTTTCTTGAAAGATTATGTGTTTGTATCCATAGAAATAATGGATATTGTGTTAAAAGAACACATATCCATATGCACAGAAACAATAGTTATTGCATTAGTTTTCATGGAAAAGAGAATGTGTTTACATATACAAAAGGAATAGCTATTGAGTTAGATTTTCTTGTAAAGGAAAAATGTATTTTGCATGCATGGAAAGAATAACTATTGAGATAGATTCTTTGGAAATAAATGTATTTTGCATGCATGGGAATAATAACTATTGAGATAGATTTCTTGGAAAGAAATGTAGTTTGTGTGCATGGAAAAAAGAGATATCATGTTAATTTCTTACGCAAAAAAGATTATGTTTTGTGTGCAAGAAGAATAACTATTATGTTAGCCTTCTTTTGGAAAAGAACATTCATTTTCATGCATAAGAATAATATCTATTGTATTAGTTCATTTGAAAATTAATACATAATTGCATGCACAAAGAAAATAACTAAGGGACTAGTTTCTTTTGAATAAAGTTTATATAATTACATGCACAAAGATCATAGCTAAGGTGCTAGTATACTTTAAAAGAATATATATAGTTGTAGTGACTTTTTTTGGAAAAGAATGTGTGCTTGTGCAAGTGGAATAATAGTTAATGTGGTATTTATCTGGGAAACGTTTTCCCTCTTCTTATGTGAAAAGGCAGTAATAACCATGGAGGTTCTTTAATATTATTTTGTTTTGTGGGTGGAAGTAGAATAGGGACAAGTGAGTATGCCTTGGTAATATTTATGTATTTTAACTTATAAATGTGAGTTATGGATGGACAAACATGTGTCATAACCATACACATGTAAAGATAAATAAACATGTTTTGATAGTTATGTGTTTTTAATGAATGCATGTGCTTAAAAGAGACATGTCTCAATATCTTGTTTACAATTTATATATGCACGTGAATAAATGTTTGAAGCATCACTAATAAAGATTTATTATTGGTTTAATTAATATTTTATCTAATCATGATATCAAGTTCGCTGATAGTAACAGTTGCAGGAAAATATTGTGACGTATGCAAAAGATAGATTGTGTTTAACATTATGGCAAGAAAGGACTAGTGATCCATGCAGATTAAAGAAATGTCAACTACGAGATAATCAATTGATGGAAATAACTGGGCCACAAAGACACAATGTTCAAGGATTTATGGGTAAATGATATCATGATTAATGTAACAAGCTTCTAGCTAGTTATTTTGTGTTTAAGATGATATTTCTTTGTAAGATTTTATGACAATGGTCAAGGGATGGGCTCCCTTACTGCTATTATGTGATGGGTGAACACCCTCATGAAACGTTTAATAAAATTAAATGTTTGTTGGTTTTGACCCTATAGGATTTCCATGTTATATCAATGTTCAATTATGTGTTTTCTTTTTTGTGTCATTCTAATGTTGTTGCTTCCTTGTATGACGTTAACTCTTACATCATCTAACATGTGATTGTCTAGCTTAATAAAATGAATAATGATAATGATGTAAGATTACAACAGGGACCTTATGATAATATGCTATAACAATTGATGTTAAGTGATGAAAACTTACTATTCCTTTACTAAAGCTACTCTATGTACTAATAAAGCTTTTTATCTAATGGTCAATGAAGGAATATAAAATAGTAATTCAGAAAGTTATATATTGATAAATTCCATAAAAGGTTTCTAAGCTTATGTACTTTTACACAAGGTTTGTTGGGGGATGTTACAAAATCATTATTAGAAAATGAGTCTTTTATAACTTAGGCAATCTTTATAGAGATATTGGTTTTATAATTATGGCAATGTTTAAAGAGTCCATGGGGTCTTGGATAGAGGGTGATCGGGTGCGATGTTAAGGCACTCCTAGATGTTAACTCACCCATACAATTTCCCACCCTATTTGGGTGTTATTCTTGGACATGACCATGTTATTCTTGGACATGACCATGATGTAGCCTCATTGTTACCGAACTTACAAAAAGAAAAAAGAAAAAAAATGGCAATGTTTAAAGAGATATTTGTTATTCTAATAATGTTATTTAAGTTGAAATCTTTTTTTTTTCTAATAAAATTTAATATTAATTTATAATTTATGTAATTTTTTATAAGTAATATTAAATATTAATGTTAATTTTGTCTATTGATTAAATTAAAAATTTAGTTGGAAGAAAACCTACAGCGAGCGGGAACCTGGAGTAGCCTGCGCGAGAGGGACCAGATAGCAGGAGCCTGGTGCAGCCTCCGAGTCCTATAGGAGGAAGCCCGGGGAGCTCGTAAAGATACACAACCATCCATAAGTCTACGCAAAGCTCCAGAGTCATGGCCCTAGGAGGGGACCGCGAAAAGGAAAATCCCTTGCCACCTGAGCTAGCTGCATTTTGGAATCTGGTTGCATCATGCAAAAAACGTCCAGCAACTGAAAACCAACAGAAGTTTGTAAAAAAATGGAATCCATCCCCACAGTCGCTCTATGACTAAAGAACCTTGCAAAGCAGCATTAAACCTATCAGAAGGGGGCTTATTGGCCAGTTCACATGCTTGTGGCCCTCACCTAAAGCGGTAGAAGCCTCGGTGCAAAGGAACTGGCGTTCACTAGTCAAAGAAGGAATAAAAAGCCATTTCATCGGCAAAGGCTTCTTTGTATCCGTGTTTGAAGCAACAGAAGGCAGGAACCTCATATTCAGAAATGGCCCATTTTTCATAGGGCCTCAGGGTCTCTATCTGAATCAATGGACTCTAGACTTCGACCCAACTCAGGATGTGCCCTCAATCGTTTCGGTCAGGGTGCGATTGCCCCACCTACCTATTCACTGTTGGAACCCTAAATCCTTAGAAACCATAGGCAACAAGAAGAAGACCCCTGAGATCTCGAGATCCTCGGAAGATGAAACATCTAAGATGCCCTTGAAAAGAGTGGGTAGGAAATATCACATAGAGGCTAGAGAAGAAGAAGCAGAGAGACAAAAAATGCAAGGTAGCCAAGCCACTATAGAGACATCTATCGGCATAAATACTAGAACCAGGCCTCCCAAGGGAGCTGTTGCCCCAAACCCTACCAGTAAATAATGCGATTAGTCTCTTGGAATTGCAGAGGACTAGGGAACCCATCAAAAACTAAAGCTGTCAAGAGCCTATTAAAATCAAAACTTCCTGAGATCCTCATGCTCCAAGAGACTAAAATAAGAGGCGAAGTCCTTCTGGAACTCAGCAAAGCAAAATGGAAATAAAAAGCTGGAAAAGTGGTAAGTGCTAGAGATACATGCGGCGGGTTACCACTCTCTGGGAGTCTGACAAATTCCTGCTTGAGAGCTCCTTTCAGATGCAACACTAGATTTACACTGAACTCCAACACCTATGAAGTAAGATAAACATTGCACTCTTTAATCTCTATGTACCTTTCCTTTATTCAGAAAAGGAACAATGTTGGCAAACTCAGACTGATTTTTTGGAAGCATACTCCCTCAATAATATAATTATTGTCGGAGACTTCAATCTAATCCTAGACCCAGACAAAAAAGAGGAGGAACTAGTAGCAAGGATTGCTTCCTTCCCTTGATTCAACAATGGGATTTAATGGATTTCAAGCTAAAAAAGGGACTATACACATGAACTAATAATAGAACAGGGGAGGAGTATATCTCAGCCAGGTTGGATAGATTCCTTCTTTAGAGTTCCTTCCTCTCTGGGAAGATGATCATCTCCATAAAAATTATACCAAAGTGGAACTCAAACCATAAACCCATCTTCCTTCTACTGGAAGAAGAAGAAAACCTAGGACCAATCCCCTTTTGGTTCTGCCCTCTATTGGAAAACAAGGAAGGGTTTTTGGATACAGTGAATAAGGCATGATCCATCCATGTTCTTGGATCACCTAGCTATGTTTGGGAGCAAAAGATAAAAGCCACCAAAACAGCCCTGAAGCAATGGATAAAAAATCCCACAATCTCTCCCACTACCCAACAAAAATAGAGCACAAAGCAGGTGTTGGATCTCCAAATGGGCCTCGAGACTTAAGACATAACTAGAGCAGAAATTCATAGTGAGAAAGAACACCAAATCAGCACCCTCCAAACATTTAGAGAAGGGGAAGAATATTTGAGGCTCAAGTCACACAATCTTTGGCTTACGTCTGGAGACAAAAATACAACCTTCTTCCACAAGCAAATTCGAACCTCCCTCTCCAGAAACCACATTGTCGAGATCACCTCGCCAGAAGGGATTGTTCTTAAAGGCACAACTCTAATAAAAGAGGTGGAAACCTCTCATTTTAAGTAGTTGTTCAAAGAAGAAGGCACAGAGGATGATAAGGAAGCTCACGACTTCCTCAAGCACGTTCCAAGGATGGTTAACGACGAGGACAATGCAACTCTCCTGAAGCCATTCACTGAAGAAGAAATTAGCAATGTCATATGGAAGATGGAACCGGACAAAGCCCCAGGACCTGATGGATTCTCAATACACTTCTATAGACTCTGTTGGAAAATCATCAAGGTTGATTTGTACCAAATGATCAAAGGATTCTTTTGAAAATCCAAAGTGGGAGGAAGCACAAACTCCACCTTTCTAGCCCTAATTCCCAAAGAAGCCAACTCGTAGACATTCGACAGATTTAGTCCAATCTCGCTTTGCAATGCATCCTACAAAATACTCACCAGGTTACTTGCTAATAAAATAAAGCCTCTACTGGACAAACTCATCTCTCCCAATCAAGGAGGGGTTGTCAAAGGCAGGCAGATCCTAGACAATGTGATATTGGTGAAGGAAATCATCCATTCCAACCATCAATGCAAAGAGCAAGGTATGCTCATCAAATTGGACATGGTGAACACCTTCAATAGAGCAAGACACTCATTCCTCCTCCAAGTTCTTTCTGCATTTGGTTTCAGCTCTGAATTTGTAAAAATGACTAAATCATGCGTTGGAGAACCTTGGATAGCCCCTCTAGTAAATGGTAGGCCGGTAAACTACTTCAAAGATTCAAGGGGAATCAAGCAAGGTTGACCTCTATCCCTCTTCCTGTATATTCTGATGGTAGACTCTCTAAGCCGAAAGCTCATAGATGAGAAGCTCAACGAGACTCTTCCTTACATTAAGGTGATACCCGGAACAAACCCAATCAATCATGCCTTGTTCATCGATGAATCTATCCTTATGGGAGGAGCCTCCATTAAAATAGAAAGAGCCTTCAGTGGAGAAATCCAAAGCTTCTGCAGAGTCTCCAGAACTATGGTCAACAAGAGAAAAAGTGTAGTGTACGGTTGGGCGGTACACCAGCAATCTAGACTCAGGATTGTCCAAGCCTTGGGCTTCACCAGATATGCCTCTTGGGAAAAATTTAAGTATCTTGGCCTGCCTTTAACCTTGGGTTCCATTAAGGCCCCTCATTTGATGGAAATTATCAGCAAAATTAAGGATAAAATGACTCCTTGGGGTAGATAGTGGCTTACCTCAGCCAGGAAGCTCACTCTGTTCAAGTCAATTCTCTCATCCCTTCCTATCCACCAGGCTTCTTTCCTTTTGGCTCCAAAAATGATCACTGAACAGTTAGCAAAGTTGATTCGAAATTTTCTATGGCAAGTAGGAAAGGGGAACCAAAACGAATTCCATATAGTAAGCTGGGACATAGTGAAAAGGCCAATATCTGAAGGTGGACTTCAGGTAAGAGATCCTGTGTTGGCCAATCTGGCGATGGGAGGGAAGATCCTCTGGAAAATCTTCTCAAACCAAAGAAACCCTGTAAGTCAAGTTCTAATTAAAAAAATATCTGCACAGACTCTCAATAAAGAATATGGAAGAAGGAGCTTCCCACAAAGGAACCACGCTGTGGAAGTTGTGCAACCAAGGCTAGAAATTCTTCAAAGAACAACTCTACAAAATTCCAGGAAATGGGAAAAGAATTAGACTGTGGGATGACAAGATCATGGGACTCCATCCCCTAAAACTTTCTCTGGAAATAACATATTTTCGTAACTGGCTCATCCAAAAAGGTATCCACAAACTTTTTGACATATGCACATGTGATTCAACAAGGAACTGGAGTAACTGGGCCCTCCATCGCCCCCTGATTGGATGCTCCCTCAACTCCATCAATTATTAGCTAAACTCACTGGTCTAGCTCATGTTCATCTCCATTCGAGGGACAAGTGGGGCTAAGGGAAGTCCGGAGCTTACTCAGCTCGACTGGGTTTTGTAGCCCTACAAGAACAACAACATCACATCCATACTACAAAGCTTTGGCAACATGTTTGGGACCCATTTGGTCTCCCAAAAATCAACTTCTTTTGTTGGATTCTCATGCACAGAAGGACCCTCACAGGGGAACACTTATAGAAAAGAGGAATTATGGGTCCACATAGATGCCCTCTCTGCTATAAGGATCAGGAAACTATCGATCACCTATTCATAGGCTGCCCCTTTTCTCAAGAGATCTAGTTGCAAGAAATTATGGGGCTCAACGCCCAAATCCCTTAGCAGTCTTCAGTTATTAGCCTTTTCACATCTTGGAAAGAACACTATCATCACTCTTTGAATAGTAACTCAACATGGACTAAAATATGGAATGCAATACCAAAGTATATCTATTGGGGAATCTGGTTGGCTAGGAATGAAGCCATCTTCAACAACATACTTCAATCCACCAACGCAGTGGCTACCAAGGCCAAAGCTATGTTGCTGGAAAAATTTTCAAATAGACCTCATAAGCCAGACAACTCCCTTCTCCCTGAAGAGCTCAGCTAGCTAGGTGAATCCCTGAGACGGGCTAGCATCAAGAAGAATGCCTTCTTGTCTAGACATAATCCAAAGTGGCGTCTCCGAATCTCTGAGGCAGAATTTAAAAAATGTGGAAAAATTAGGGCAAAGTCACGGTTTTCTTTGACGGATCCTCCAAAGGAAACCCGAGGATATTAGGGGTAGGAGGAACAATTTACTCCACAGATGGACAAACACAATACAACTTCAGTTAGGGCCTAGGTCAGAGCACCAACAACCAAGTCGAGATCCTTGGACTGCTCAAAGCGTGTCAGCTGGCCAAGAGGAATAGAGGGGAAAACCTTCAAATCTTCAGGGATTCTGAAATCCTGATTAAGATCTTCAGCACGGGTGACCAACTCAGTAGCTTTGCTCTAAACAAGACCCTTGAAAGAATAAGAAAGATGGCTCAAAACTTCACATCCTGCTCATTCTACCATGTCCTACGAGCTCTCAAAAAGGAAGTTGATATAATGGCTAACAAAGGATGTCTTCTAGCTCAAGGTATGCTGGTAAAGAATGATGAAGAACATGAATGCCACCCAATTCCTTAACAAACAATGAGAGCTGATCAAGGACAAAATTCCGCGGAACAAAGGTTGGCATAGACAGACTTTCACTGTCGAGAAAGAGTGGGCCACTCCTCAGTAGGCTATAGGGTTTCACATGGGCCAACTGTTTTTGGATGTTTTAACAGTGCGCAGAATTGTATTCAATCAAAGGACGATTTTGAAGGATGTGATACGTAGGATCTGGGCGGGGGATGATCCGACGGTCATTGGCGCTGGAAAAGGTGGGGTGTTAAAGTCGCGGGGAGTGGTAAGCGGTTTACATTGCACCGCTTCTGGCTGTTGGGCAGTATTTCATGAATTGGACGCGATGTACCTTAGGGCCCAATGCGTGGCTAGTCAAAACCGCCCATATCGCACGCTCTTGTGGTGTTAAGGGTCGGACAGCAAGGGACGTGATAAGCGTTGGATCTGGGCGGGGGAAAATCTGAAGGTTATCGTGCATTGTACATGGTGAGGTATTATCCTTGTTGTGGGGTAAACTACGAAGGTGGGATCAGGTTAAGGATCGAACAGCGAGGGACGCAACAAGCATTGGATTTGGGCGAGGTTGATTTGATGGTTATCACACATTGTAAAAGGAGGGGTGTTAACTATGCTGGGAGTGGTAAGTGGTTTTCATCGCACCACTCTTGGTTTTTGGCAGTTTTCTACGAAACGGACGCGATGCCACTTAGTGGCTAATGCGTGGAAGGAAAATACCGCCCTTATCGCACGCTCCTGAGGTGTTAAGGGCTAGACAGAGAGGGACATGATAAGTGTCGGATCTGGACGGAGGAAGATCAGACGGTAATTGCGAGCTGAACATGGTTGGGTTTTAACCTTGAAGTGGGGTCGGGTACAATTGATAGCCTTGGTATATCAGACATGGGGACAGGTTATATATTAATACAGTTTAATATATGTGGGTTTTGTATGATTTGGACCGTGGATTAAAGTTTACTCGGGAATTAGCTTAACCCAGGAAAGTACCAAAGCAACAAAAAAACATGAAATGTAAGACAAGACTCTAAGACGCCAAAAGCATCACAAGGATCTCTCTGCCATGCCAAATGCGTAAAAGCAGCAGCTAATCTCTTATACAAAAGCCAGAATATGAGGACTCTATAGAACCAGAATTCTCTCAATTGACTGTAATAAAATTCAACCATTTCTGTTAAAAAAAAAATTACAAATTTACTATCTATATATATATATATATATATATATATATATAAATATATATATATATATATATAATATATATATATATAGCAAAGATGATAAATAATAAGAATATATTCCCTTATTATAAATTTAAAATATAATAAATTTAAATATTATTAATAATTTTTAAAAAATAACATTAATTTATTTTTTTTATTGTTTTTTACTTTCAATTTAACTATATTTAAAACTAAGCGGGGTACTAACTACTATGTAACACTTGTTTAATTGCTAAAAATTTACTATGTAGCATTTGTTTAATTGCTAAACATTTTTAATATCTTATTTCTTTTAGTTTCAAAAGTGACAATTAAAAAATTAATAATAATCATTCTAGATCCATCTTAACTCTAGATCTACCAAGCATCAAGAGGGATCAAATCTCTTTTCACTCCAAAAGAAGTCTTAAGAGATTTAATCTTTTTTGGGCCTCGTAGATGTGGAGTTAAGATGAATCTAAGGTGGTTTAATTTGTGCTATATTCCACATAAATGCCATGGGTCAATACTATGAACTCTCATAAACCTAGAGCTCAAAAACCATCAATAATTTGACCAAGTCAAGTTTACCATAACTACCAACAAAAACTAATAAAACTAATAAAATAACATGCAATTTTTTATTATTAATATTTTAGTTAAAATTATTTTTGTTTTAGTATGATAATTTTTTGAATTACAACATCTCTACCATACTATCATACTACCTCTGGCCCAAATATTAATAATAACTAATAAATAAAATATTTAAATTTAGAAAAAGTTTTCAACTAAAAATTCCATCCCTTACATATAAATAAATTTATAATAAATATATATATTATAGATAAATTTATAATTAAAATAAAATTTATATTAATTGTTTTTTATGAGAGTTTTTTCTATTAATTTTTTTATAATTAGGTTATATATAAAACCATTTTTAGATTGAATAGTAAAGACAAAGATCAATATAATATTTATTTGAAAAATTATACAATAATATTTTCATTAATCATTTCACTCATAAAAAATGAAAAATAAAATAAAAGAAATGACGACCATCTACCGACCACTTAAAATATCTTAAAAAACACTTAAAACTACATGAAACAAACTAACATAAATTTATTTAATTAAAAATTTATGGAGTAATTGAATTTATGTGAATTCTACCTCTTACATATTACACCCCTTATCTTAAATAATAAAATAAATATATAAATAAAATTTTAATAATGTAAATTATGATAATAATAGAAGAATGTTTCTTGAATAATCCATTTTTTTTCAATATGATAAAATACTGAGAAATTATCTGATTGAATTAAAACAAGCACTAAAGTTTTTATAATTGATATGGAATTCGCTTGAAATTAAAAAGTAAACTATATTATATCATTTTATAAAAAAAAATAATTATATTAAGTTGTATTTTTAAATTTTATGATTAAAAATTTAAATAAGTGTTAAATAAATATAACTGTTAAATAAAATAAGTGATTATTACATTAAAGGAAAATACTCTAATATCGTTTACGAGATGAAATTATGATTTTTTTATTATTATCGGAATTTACGGAATTTTTACTTCGATCATACTGTTTTACCATTTAAGTAAATTATGTTCGGCATGAAATCAATTTATTATTTTTTATTAATAAATAGTATATATTATATCCTATATCCTATGAAAATATATTTTTTAAACTAAAAGTTACATAGAAAAATAAATTATTAACGAATTAATTGTATGGGTTCATTTTCAACTTAAAATGAGGAACCTAATCATAGCAACAACATTAATAAATGAAAAGAATTATAATAATAGTAGTTAGAATATAACAACTCGTTTAACTCATAAAATTATTATTAATAAAATATATAAAATTAGTTGTTATAAAATAAATTTAATATTAATAATTAATTATTAATTCAAAAAATTTCATTTAATTCTTATAAATAAAATTTATATTTAAAATTAATTCTTATAACAACAAATAATGTCATTAATAATTTTAATCAATTAATTTTAATTACTAATAGATTAAATCATAAATCAAATAAAAGGATTGTAGAATTGAGGCTTCTGTGATCCATCATAGTTATAAGAAGAGCTTCGGCGTAAATCACATGAAATAGACTTCGACGCGTTTCGAACCAACTAGTGTGGTTCATCGTCAGGACAAGATGAAGAAACAGATCAGGCCTAGCATGTTAACGCTAGATCTCTCTTCAACTTCGCGACCTGCAAGCATGCCCGTTCAAATTGGTGAACTTTAGATGCGATGGCTATACCGTGCAGGGAAACAATTGTAGAATTGAGGCTTCTGTGATCCATCATAGTTATAAGAAGAGTTTAGGCGTAAATCACGTGTAGGGAAACAATTGTAGAATTGAGGCTTCTGTGATCCATCATAGTTATAAGAAGAGTTTCGGCGTAAATCACATGAAATAGACTTTTGTCGACGCATTTCGAACCAACTAGTGTGGTTCGAAACA
>APFE030064394.1:14533-55818 GCA_000404065.3 Pinus taeda
ATATATATATGGAGAGAGAGAGAGAGAGAGTAAAATTCTTATTCATCAGTGGTACATCATAGAATCCTTTCTCCATTGATGGTCCATGATCATAGCGGAAAAGAATTCCATGCAATCCATTGCTCTGAGTTAGTGACTAAAAAAATTGGTAAAATGCATGCATGATAGTGTTTATAAAGAGGATAATGGAAAGGCATGTAGACAATAACATATAAAATTTATTTCTACTCTATTTTATCATATCAAAGAAGGTATAGATAGGATATTCAATTAACAATTATAGTTAAGGTTAGAAAAAATTGAAAATGCAAAAAACAAATATCCTTGAAAAATTGATAATAGAGGTTTTCTTTTCATTTTTTCTTACATAGTCTAACGGATAGAAAAAATGGCCTTTTTCACATAATTCTTTCTAGCTAATTTGAGTAAATGAAAGATCACAATATTTCTTGAAATTGTATAGGTGGATTTTACTGAAAAGGCCAATTCCTCCATAAGTAAGACTGTACATTTATTTTCAAATAATATTTATATAATATTTATTCTATTAGAGATAATGTTATTTATATTTAGTGTTTTATTCTTCAATATTTCTTCAATATTCCTTTTCTTTGTTAAGGGTGATTCAATGTTAAATTATAAATTAGATTCCCTAAATACAAAATGGTATATTATATATTTATATACCAATATAGATATTATTATAATCTTATTGATAATTAATATTAAAAAAATATTTTTGATTTATTATTGTCATAAAATATTTATTGATTAGTGTATATTATTGTAACATTTCAAGAATCAGGATATCATGCATAAAAATTTTATGCACAAAAATATATATTTTGTTAATATACCATGTAATAATATACTTTCTCTAATAATTTGAAATAGGATTTGGTTATGCAAGATAATGATAATTTCAAGGATTGTTTCAATATGGACATGGCTAGGAATAAATTGAAGATAAGTAATCATTTCTAGGTTAGAGAAAAAAATAAGTGATTCACACCACCATAGTAATGCTTGAGAACAACAAATTTTGGAGATTAGTTGGTCCATCTTAAGAATTATAATTATTGAAACAAGAATATAATTTGAAGTAACAAAAACTTATGTTTGTTTCAATTTTCTTGGATTTTGTAAGCTTGTGATACCTTTTTAGTTATAATGGAGTAATCACCTTTGTTTTAACCTACAAAATCTCACACAAAGGTATGCTAAGAGTCATGTAAATTGTTTTTCTATTACATATTAAATTCAAAGTTTAACTAATTGGTACCAACTAAACCCTTTAACTTGATAAATTTGGTTCTCATATTCAACTTAAAGATAGAGAATGAAGTATCTCCATTGACAACATATACCAAAATGTAAAGATGTGAAAAGGAAAACTTTAAATACTCTTACTAAAGTCTACTATCCATATTCAAGAAAGCCATAATGTTATTGAGAACAAAGTGTTGTATGCACAACTAGTTTATAGGGTTATACGTCAAGTAGATTTGATCGAATTTATTGTTCCTCCACATTTAAGGTATGTTCTAAATTATTTATTATAGAAAGGTTACTATATGTCAATTTCAAGTTAAAATTTAGGTAGAAATGGGTTCTATATTTTATGTTTTAGGTTGAAAGTACCAATTTTTTACTTTAAAAGCAAATAAATGTTATTTTAAAATTTAACTTTTTAATTTTTTTTGCTTTGCCATCAACCATTCAGTCTTTATAACTTTGAAATTGCCAATCTTTTACCTCAAAAGAAATTAACAGTTGTTTTTAAATTTAACTTTTAATTTTTTGCTTTGCATATTTTGAAATTTAAAAGTTAATTATTTGGTTTTTATTTTTTATTTTATTTAATGTTATTTTTCTTTTTCTTTTTAACTTTAACTTTTAATTTTTTACTTTGCACTTTAAAATTTTAGGATTAATTATTTTGGTTTGTTTTTTATATTTTATTTAAGGTTACTTTTATTTTTGTTTGTTTTGCTTTAACGAATCTAATTAATATTCCCCATTCTATATTTAGGTAACTTTTTCCTTTTTGGGCCGTTGTAATTAGTATTTCTTGAATTCAACCATAGCATTTAGTTAAGAGAGTTCGAGAAGCTTCTAGGCAGATCCGAGGAATCCGAATTTGATCTGTTTATTCATAGTTGTTTCATCATTGTTCAAGGCGGATTTCAAAATAGCAATCCGTCGCAATTGTTTCAAGACGTGCCCAATTGTTTCTAGACATGTTACATGAATATGTTTAACCATAATTCAGATGGAATATATGAAAGTCGTGTGTTTGATCCACATTGTTGTTGCCTCTATATCTATATCTTTTTTGAGAGAGCGTCGCGTGTTCGATCCATAATGTTGTTGCCTCTGTATCTTTGTTGAGAGGGCGTACTAAATATATGAAGGTCGTGTGTTCCATCCACTTTCCTTTGTATCTTTGTTTGGAAAGGGTCAGACTGAATATATGAAGGTCCACTTTCCTTTGTATCTTTGTTTGGAGAGGGTCAGACTGAATATAGGAAGGTACTTTGTTCGATCAATGATTCTCTCTATCTTTGTCGGGTCCTGTGTTTGATCCACGCTCCTATTTATATTTGTTGGGAGAGCATCTTTGTTGGGAGAGCAGCTATGTATCTTTGTTGGGAGAGCTTGAGACTGCGTCAGACTGAATATATGAAGGTCGTGTGTTCAATCCACGCTCAATGCAACTAACACTTCATAATTCTACTTCAAATCACGTTGGAGGTAAGGAGGCTATTTCTGTCAATTCAAATTATCTTAACATTCTTGACGCATGCCTATTCTTCTTCGATCTTTGTTTTACTTCTTCTTCAATCTGTGTTATTTTTGTTTTAAAGTCTTGATTATAAAAAATTCCCACAATTATAGATATCGTTTATGGATAGTTTTGTTTGCACATTTGAAACCATTTTTTCCTGCAACTATGGATAGGGTTTATTGACAATTTTGTTTGTAGAATCGTTGTTTTAAAGTGTTGTTCATAAAAAAATTCAGCAATGTATATCATTCTGGAAAATTTTATTTGCACATTTAAAACCATGACTCTTTTTGGAGCCTTGTTTTAAAGTAGGGTTTATAATTTTTTCCCGCAACTATGGATATTGTTCATGCATAATTTTCTTTGCACATTTGAAATCATGCCTCTTTTTCCAGCCTTATGGGTTTATAATTTTTTGTGCAACTATAGATATCTTTGTGAATAATTATGTTTGTACATGTGAATAATTCTGTTTGTACATTTGAAGCCATGAAACTATGGATATAGTTTGTGAATAATTCTCTTTGTACATTTAAAACTATGCATCTTCTTTGAAACTATGCATCTGTAAGGACCCAACTAAATGTAGTGACCCGATTACGCTATATTCAATTTTTTTTTTTAAACAGCAACTACGACCAGAAAGAAACGCATTGAGATTTCATTTCATTCAACATACACATTACTGATGCTCATTCAGGAACATATCGAAACATTTACATACTTTTAATCTAAGATCAAACAGTAACGAAATACACATGTACCGTACACTGGAAGGCGAGACCCCGCTTACTCTGCTGTCACTGGTATTCCCTGGTTGTCAGTCATTTCTGCGAATGTATGATGATGCACTTGATCCGAAACAAGACCCACCGGTTTACCTCCCAGCCTACTCCTTGGGTACTCTTCTTCCCCACAGACCCCCGAGCTGCAATGGGGTTGTACAATGGGGGACGAATCCAGCTGGCAGAGGAGAGCAACCTTAGCTCAAGAGTCCCCTCTCTAAGAACCCTCTACCTCACCAAACTCATTATAGCTTCGTAGTCACTACTTTCACATCATATCATCCATCCAACCATTGGGTTCCCAAGCATCCCTTCTACCATGGCCTGCCCCTTCTTTTATAAGATTTCTCATAGATGACACTTGGCATGTCATGCATAATTATAATATTTTTTTCTTTTTAATAGCTTGATTAATCACCCACCCATGTGTCATTATCTTATCAAGGGTCACCCAAAATTATTTACTTATCTTTTTAATTAAAACTAATATTTTCCTCACTTCACAAGATTCCTATTTCTACTCCTAGATGTCTGTTTATTCCCCCCTTTTATTCCTTAAATTGTGCTTATTACTTGGAGTCAATTAATGAGTCAAGATTTTATCCCCAATCTACTTCCTACATTAACTCAGGTTATCTCTTAGAGGGAAATTCTTGAAGGGCACGACCAACTTGGCACCCTTGGCATCACAATTAAACTGTTAAGGTGTGGCACCCTTGGAATTTCAGGGAAATTCTTGAAGGGAACGACCAACTTGGCACCCTTGGCATCACAATTAAACTGTTAAGGTGTGGCACCCTTGGAACTTCTAGGAAGTTCTTGAAGGGCACAACCAAACTTGGCACCCTTGGAATCCTTAAAAATAAATAATAATAAATAAATATAAGTAAGGAATGAAAACTAGGTAAAGTTACATCAAGGGAAAATGATGATTGAAAACCAAGGAAATTAAATCAAAAATAAAACTTGGAATAAGAAGGATCATAGGAAGAAATAAATAGAGTACCTTAAAAATTCTACCCTCCCCATGTTGTAAAATGCTAGGTAGATTAGGTGGTTTAATTAGAAAAAAGGGGAAGGCAAACATATTGTAAGGATAAATATTAATCCTAAACCAATTAAACTTAATTAAGAAAAGAGGAAGATGAATTAAAATAAGAAAATAAATTAAATTTAGAGAAATGTAGAGAAGATCCATGTTGCATCAACCAGCATAAGAATATTTAGTTGGGTCCTTACAGCATCTTCTTTGAATTTTAATGTAAGGTGTATAATTTTTCCATGCAAGTATGCATAGTGTTTATGGATAATTTTGTTTGCACATTCCAAATGTTCAGCACTTGTTTATGATTCATTTTCTGCAATTATACGAAATACTTATTGATATTTTTCGTGTTTTATTACGTCGTAAGGCGTTTCCCTTTGAAATCAACTCTGCTCCTTGCCTACATGGCATTTTGTGCACCATATGATTAGATGTTAGACGATTGCACAAATTTCAAGCGTTGGGTCAAAATAGTTATAAATTAATTACAGATTTATGTTTAATGCCTCCAACGAGGGATGCATGTGTCGTCAATAGCAAGGGGAAGAGACACCGGCGGAATGGAAACAGGACTAGGAACGCATGTTGTCAGAATAGCAGTGCGTCCTCCCTTCAGTCCAGCGCAGTGGTAGGAACTGGAACGCCAGGCGTATCTCCTATTTCACATGTTCCGGGTTCATATAGTGTGTGATTTTCCTAATATGCCATGAATTTTTAAAACCGATTGCGGCAGGGAAAATTTGATTCATAAGATTTTTCTTTTCTTTGTACACTGTGTTCAATCCGTTCTTTAAGAGTCTTCCATCCCTGGGTTTTCTCCAACTCAATTTTATTATTACCTGATTGACACCAAGAATCAGAAGTGGTAGGGCTCTGAGCACTACAGTGTTAATTGGTTGCTTTTCTGGTGATTTATGGTCAGAATTTTGCATCGAGACCTAGCATAAAAATCCAGCCATATCGGCCAAGGAATGTGTGACTCACGGCCACCATTGCCACTGGTGGGAAGAGTTTCCCTTCCGTAGATGTTTGCAGATTTTGTTGGCATTGCTCTTCATAGTGTTGTTTGGGATTATGCATAGGAGATAGCACCACGTGTAAATCCACTTCCCCCTACGAGGAGGTCCATCAATGGCAATCGATAGGGAAATATTTCGAACGGTATGTGTCTTTAGCGGTAGCTGTAACCACGGAGTGCAATTCCCTTCCACTATTTTCATTTCATTTCAGATTATATGGTGTGTACATTTCTTGCACTCATCCATTATGATTTCCCTTGTCCTCCCACACAAGTTACAGTATGAGTTTCCTGGTTTGATGTGAGAAAGGATCACTCACAACTTTTGTTAATGTAAGTTTCTTAGTCTTTTGAACATGTTTTCTGGAAAAATTACAGTAACAAAAATCGCAATCTTAGAACAATGTGTGAACTTTTGATTTCAACAATAGCTTTTAGTATTCAAGTCGTTTCAAATTTACCTGAAACCAACAGAAGTATGGGAAATCAGAAGGAGAAATTAGAGTAACAAAAATCGTAATATTAGAACAATGTGTGAACTTTCGATTTCAACCATAGCTTTTAGTATTCGAGGCATTTAAAATTTACCTGACACTAACAAAAGTATGGGAAATCGAAATGCCACTCAATTTTGATTTTGTAAATGTATGCAATAGACACAGTAAATGATATAAATAGACCCAGTAATTTATAAAGTATTTTGATTTCATTAATGTATGTGTCCTACTAAAAATGATATAAATCTGGAATGCCCCTCAATTTTGATTTCGTAAATGTATGAAATATACACAATAAATGATATAAATAGACCCTTTAAATGTCCTTTAAATGTATGAATATAAAGTATTTTGATTTTATTAATGGTATTAATGTATTCCTCCTACTAAAAATGATATAAATCCGATTTAGTTAATGTATGAAATAGACCCAGTGAATGATGTATTTTGATTTCATTAATGCACGCCTCTTACTAACAATGATATAAATTATTTTGATTTCGTTAATGTATGAAATAGACCCATGTATGAAATAGACTACTTTGATTTCATTAATGTATGCCGCCTATTAAAAATGATATAAATTATTTTGATTTCATTAATGTATGAATAAAATACATTTGGAATAGCATTTTGATAAATGATTTTACAATACAATTCAAGCTACAGATTTATGTATAATGCCTCCAACGAGGGATGCATGTGTTGTCAATGGCAAGGAGAAGAGACACTGGCGGAATGGAAACAGGACTAGGAATGCATGTTGTCAGAATAGCAGCAGTACGTCCTCCCTTCAGTCCAGCGCAATGGTAGGAACTGGAACGCCAGGCGTATCTCCTATTTCACATGTTCCGGGTTCATATAGTGTGCGATTTTCCTGATATGCCACGAATTCTTAAAACCGATTGCGACAAGGCAAATTTGAGTCATAAGAGTTTTCTTTTGGCAGTGCATTTAGTCTTTTCTGTTTTCTCTGTAATGGTGTATTCGTTTTCCCCTGTGTTTTTTTTTAACTACCGATTTGAAACTGTATCTATGATATTTCTGCTGAACTACGCGTTTGTTAAGGTGCAATATCTTTCTTCTGGTTTTGGCGGTTTCGGTCAGTAATTTTAGAGATTCGCTTTAAGTTAATGTATATAATCCTTTTTCACATTCCAATAGTGGTTGATCAAGATTGACACCTAGAAGTTTACCTTGCTACATAAGATTCAATGCCAAAAATTTGAGATAAAGATCTAGATCGTTATCCAAATCCATTTAACGAGCAGCCCGGCTGAGAGATACTCGAGTGGTGATTTCTTGAGCAAAGGTATAATATGGATTTATGTATAATGCCTCCAATGAGGGATGCATGTGTCGTCAATGGCAAGGTGTCACGACCCCAAGCCTACGGTAGTCTTCCAACCGTGCCGGCGAGGTGCGGCACCAACCCACTTTTTCTTTTTAACAATACTTAAGCGTGTGGACTACACCTAATTCACAACCGATACTTAGATTGTGTTTCGCAACCAAGTAAAATGCATTTATCCTTTATACTTAATGAAAGCCCATACTCATTTATTATCCATCGCAATTATAAAAAAACAAGAACAACAATTACACAAGTATAAAGGGGAGGGGCAACTCCCCGTAACGTGAGTCTGCCCAATCGTTTATTAAGAATATCAGTTTTTACATACAAGTGTGCCTGGCAGAATCCAAGGCCAACCAATTTTACAATCAAGGCATAGAACAGCCTTTACAATACATGTGCCAACCTCTTACGGTAGGAGGGTGCTCACCTGAGACACCAAGAACTCCACTGCTAAGTCCTGCACAAATCCACCTCAAAACCACACTCTTGTCGACCTACACCTGACTTCCGGCAAAACTGCGCACCTCACAAGTTGAGCGCATGAGATATGCGCACTGCACTTTTCTGCGCCTCCTCTTACCCCTTATCCAATGCGTAGGAGAAAGTGCGAGCTGCTTGAGTGATCCAAATGAGACTTGCATCCTCTCAATATATACACAAGTCTACTCAACGTAAGGGTGTGTCCAGCCTTAAGGCCGACCCTCAAAACATCTTAAATTGCCCATACATCACCACAATGTATGTCGACCTTGCCATCATGCAAAGCCTCTCCATGCCAAGGTATAAGTCCTTTCGCCTCAACGCATTTTCTTGCTAAGTGTCGTGTGCCCTTGTGTATCGTCGCATATGTCTGGAAGACCGTCGCACTTTCCGCACAACGCGCGCCCACCCGCGCTCATGCGCGCCCGCCCAGGCACCCGTCGCACAAATCCCAGGGCAGTACATCCTCCTCCACCTGAAGTTGTTGTCGTCCTCGACAACATCCCAACTCCAAGCATCAATCCATGATGTCGACTCCCCTCACATATATGGCAACATCTTGCAACATGTGTAGGTCTCCATCTCCACCATGTCTCATCTAAGTGACCAACTATGACCAAGATAATCCATACCAAAGTATGTCGTATATTAGATATCCATGACCACCGGCTACCTATCACAATCTCTCCATGCTGCTCTCCATCGTGAAAGGCTGCTCCTTTCAACATCAAGCTACATATCCACTATAACAAATTGTCCACTCCATCATGTGCATCATCTCCATCATGTGCAAATTGCCCATGATATGTCAACAAGTGTTAACACATCTCAATCATGTGCCAACATCTCATCTCAACAATCGGAAGTCCTCTCAATCCATGAAAATCAACCATCATGTCACAATCTCCACATGCTGCTCCATCGTGGAAGGCTGGTCCCTCCATCTCAAGCTACATGCTCACTACAACATGTAGTGTCGACCTCATCATGTATCGTTCCCATGTGAACCCGCTGCCATGATACTCCAACACAATGCCAACACCTCATGTACATGCTAGGCCCCATGTCTGAACTAGTTGGGTAGTTAATCCAACCATCGCGCCCAAACCATGAGAATGCACATCCTCATGCCACCACCAGTTGTTCCTCAAAGCATCCCTGTCACCTCCTGAACTCGATCAAGAATCCATCCTCATAAGTATACCATGCTAAGGTCCATGAAGTAGTCCTCATATCATCTGCAACATGTCCATGATGTTTGGTACCAATGTGCTACATGAAATCAACCACATCAATCCCAACATCATCCATCAGTGTGCCTCCTCAATATGAAGAGACCATCTTATCCATCTCCAACTCTCAGTTTACCACATCCATGCCTATGAAGCTACCTCCCTCAAATCTACAATGTGTCATCCCTCAAGTCTGCCAAGTGCTCTAAGAGAACACCTCTCTCCATCAAGTCAAGTGCCTCAAGAGAACACCTATCTCATGTATCCATGTGCTGCCCATGATCAAAGATCAATTAGCTCCCATGTGTAAAAAGTAGTTGAGTCTCGGCTCAACCCATGCCCAAGTGTTGCCACCAAGGCATCATCATCATCGTAACTCCATCACCTCAAAGTGTCTCATATCGATCCTCCACACCAAGTTACTCTTTCAAGCCATGCCCATACATGGGGTTTGAAAGTGTGCATCCCATACTGAACCAAAGACTCTGCCCTCAGCTGCTTAATGCATCAGATCCTCTAAGTCCACCATATATGAAGTCCCCTAGAATCACAACAATCTCATCATGAGCTCCATAAGTCATCCTCAACCTACACGCTAGCAAGCATACAAGTCTCCACCCAAAGGTATTTGCAAGATGCCTCAGCTCTCCATGTAGTAAGAATGCCCCATAGTCTGCTCACAACTCCATCCAAGTCCATGGCTTTGTTGCACAAGAGTGTACAACCCCTCCATAGTCTCATAAGTATAAGTCTCCATGTCACATAAGCAAATCCATCTGCTCAACATCCATGCCATGATACACCTCATCGGATGCCCATAAGTGACATCTCCACAAGTGCACCCACAATATGTCCCTGCACAAGACTGCCATGCTCCATGTCTCCAACCTGACGTCCATGACTAAGTGGCCATGTAGTCCAACCAAGTAGATCCACCACAACCATCGGTCATCCATCCAAGCTGCAATCCTCAGTTTAGTGAACTCGGTCACCCAACCATATCATCATGTCATGAGTTTCCTTCATCATAGATCCTCCACCTAAGTGTCACTAAGACTATGAGAAGTCTACCCAAAACATCATCATCACATGAGTCTCTACATCATAGCTCCTCCACCAAAGTGTCCATCAAGACTATCTCTTGGTCTCGGCCATGAGAATTCCACCCAAGCTTTGTCATTACGAGTCCCTTCCATCATAGCTCCTCCACCAAAGTGTCACCAAGACTATCTCTTTGTCTCAGCCATGAGAAGTCCACCCAAGAGTGTGCCCTTCAAACTGTCCATGGGTCATGCCGGGCACTTATCCATGTGGCTAAAGCACAACCCATTCATCCACAATGATCATCAAGTTCCACCCTTGTGACGGGCCTTTGTACCTTCTACCACAAGGTCACAAACAACCCCAACAAGTCGTGCAACAATCAACAATCCTTGTTTCTCCATACAAGGTCTCATCATGAACATCCATGGTAAGATGCTCCCTAGCATTGGCAAACTGACTTTGCCCTTCCCTGCACATGGTCCATCTACCAAATGCTCAAACAAAACACATGTATCAAATGTACTTACATCATCATCATCATCATGATCAACATGAGGTTCCTCCATGAGAGTACCCTCATCCATACATGTCTGCAAACTGCACGATCCTGGCCCAACTTGATCAAGTTCAAGTTCATCCTCGGTCACGGTCATGTCTGCAACATCTTCAACTATCAAGGCTTCCTCTTCTTTATCACATTCTGCAGCTTCCTCCTTATGAGCCAAAGCTATGGAATGCTTCTTCTCAAGAGTTAGCATTTCCCATTTCTTTCGAATCAATTCCTGTCTTGTCTTCAACTCCTTGGATTCTGCTTCAAACAAGTCCACTTGCTTCACAAGTCGATAGGCTTCGTCCCTATTTCCATCAGAAATTCCTTCCTTGATCAAGGCACGAAGAGCATCTTTTGCTTTGAGCATAACCTTGTCCCATTCTGTAAGCCTTTGTTCAACCTCCCTTGATTCTTCAAGTAGACTTCCTTCAAGTTCCTTGAAGGTTACAAAACCCATCTCTTGCAAGATAGACATCCTTGACTCTTCACCGTTACGAGCAACCCTACTCAAACCAACTCCAACCGAGCTACTTCAATGCTTGAACACTTCATCAACCCGGTTATCAGCTTGCTCTGATACCAATTGTCATGCCCCCAAGCCTACAGTAGTCTTCCAACGGTGCCGGCGAGGTGCGACACCACCCCACTTTTTCTTTTTAACAATACTTAAGTGTGTGGACTACGCCTAATTCACAAACGATACTTAGCTTGTGTTTTGCAACCAAGTAAAATTCATTTATCCTTTATACTTAATGAAAGCCCATACTCATTCATTATCCGTCGCAATTATAAAACAACAAGAACAACAATCGCACAAGTATAAATGGGAGGGGAAACTCCCCGTAACGTGAGTTTGCCCAACCGTTTATTAAGAATATCAGTTTTTACATACAAGTGTGCCTGGCAGAATCCAAGGCAAACCAATTTTACAATCAAGGCATAGAACAGCCTTTACAATACATGTGCCAACCTCTTACGGTAGGAGGGTGCTCACCCGAGACACCAAGAACTCCACCGCTAAGTCCTGCACAAATCCACCTCAAAACCGCAATCTTGTCGACCTACACCTCACTTCCGGCAAAACTGCGCACCTCACAAGTGGAGCGCATGAGATATGCGCACTCCACTTTTCTGCGCCTCCTCTTACCCCTTATCCAATGCGTAGGAGAAAGTGCGAGCTGCTTGAGTGATCCAAATGAGACTTGCGTCCTCTCAATATATACACAAGTCTGCTCAACGTAAGGGTGTGTCTAGCCTTAAGGCCGACCCCCAGAACATGTTAAAACACCCATACATCACCACAATGTATGTCGGCCTTGCCATCGTGCAAAGGCTCTCCACGCCAAGGTATAAGTCCTTTCGCCTCAACGCATTTTCTTGCTAAGTGTCGGGCGCCCTTGTGTATCGTCGCACTTTATCATCGCATATGTTTGAAAGACCGTCGCACTTTTCTCACAACGCGCACCCGCCCACGCTCGTGCGCACCCGGCCGGAGCGCGCCCGCTCTGCGTGCGCCCACCCGGGCGCCCGTCGCACAAATCCCAGGGTGGTACACAAGGGGAAGAGACACGGGCCGAATGGAAACTAGACTAGGAATGCATGTTGTTAGAACAACAGTATGGAATGCCAGGCATTGATTTTCGAGTACATGATGGCCTGTGTCCTCGTGCTACCTGAGCTTACTGTTCGTATTCGGAAAAGTTTGCTTTCTCTTTCCCAAAGAGGGAGGTTCGGTTCTTTGCATGCAGGGACAAGGTGCTGGTTCTGATGCACCACGATGATCCCGACGAGGGTGAAGTTACTCCGCTCGCTCACGACATAACTGAAGTCTCCTTTCTCTGCCCTTTCCAGTGGGCTTCCGCAGGCATTCTTTATGCTTAAAATTTTGCCAAATTCTTAGATATCTTTATTGCAGATTTAAAATATTTTCTTTCCGTGATATTATGTAACTCGCTGATTAGAGTGTTTCTTTCTATGATTTTATGTAACTGGATGTTTAGGGTTTCTTTCTTTGTTTCTTGAAAATTGGACTCATAAAATGATTTTTATTAAAATAATTTAAAAAAGTTGTCTTAGTTTTTTTTAATGAAAATAATTAAATTGAATATTTTATTTGTAAATTTAATGATATTTTTGAAATTTTACAGAGTTTGATCATTTTCAAAGATTAGTTTTTGTTACTTTCTTAAATTACTGCGAACACCACATGAATAGGGCCCCCCCCTCTTGGCATGAAAGAATATGGATGCGATTATACAGCATTGGTCTTGAGTTCTTAGAAAAATCATAAACATGGTATTTGAACCTTTCCTCATGGTATTTGAACCCTTCCTCGGGTTACCAGCGGTGAAATCAGAATTCTGAGAATGGATTATACTTCCCAGTGGAAGGATTTCAATGTGATCATGTCTCAATTTTTATTTTTAAATATTCCAGAATTGCTTTAAACACTGGTTTATTGTATTTGTCCAGTCAATTTTGTGCTAAATTTAATAGAGAATTGTTTAAAATTTAAATTGTACTCGATGTAATCATGTCAATTTTTTTGGTTTTAATGTTCTAAAATTACTTTTAGCACTAGTTTATTATATTTGTCTAGTCAATTTAGCATGTTAAATTTAATCGAGATTTTTTCCAGCTTTAAATTGTACCTAGAATAATTAAATAAAAAATAACAAAAATAAAAATAAATATTAAATTTATTTATATATTGAAATATTTTAAACCATTAAAATTTAAAATCCAATAAAAATTTAAAACTTATCTGACAGTACGCTACATCACATGACATGATGGATGAATTCATGACGCTACCAAAGATCACTGTGATGCCTTTCTGTTGTACATTTTTGAAGTGATCTTGCGCACAGTTATAAAATAGATTCCAAATGCTTATACTGCATCTCTCTCTAGTGAAAAGAAATGCTCACATCAATAATGAATGATGTCATTAAAATATATAGATGAATATCTTATAAAACAAAGCACCAAAATCTTCTAAAATATTTTAATGTGAAATTTTGCATGGCCTTCTCCAAAAAAACGCTATGATCAAATAATTTAATCTGGAATATATTCTAATTTTTTTAAAATATTTTAAAATATATTATTATACAAATAAGAAGGTGTGCAGTCATTTTGTTTTAAATATATTATTATAGAAATAATAAAGTGTGCAGTCACTTTGTTTTATGAGAGATTTGAGAGATTTCAGTAGGTAATTTTGAATAAGATATTAATTTTTTATATTTCAAATATATAAATAAATTTAGTATTTTGGAATTTGGATTTTTGTTCCTCCCAAATTAGCATCTATGCATGATTATACCTTTATCCTCATTTGTATTTATGTCGCCTTGCCTTGTAAAAAATTAGGCCTCTCCATGACCATCCCCAAGTTAACGAGTTATGGCCTACTTTTGAGACTCTTACCTCTAATGCTTCTCATTCCTCTCTCTTACTTCTAATGATTCTCATTTCTCTCTATAAATTGAACTTACCCTCTTGTATTTGTATAGTAGATTTCATTTCTATTGCCTCAGCTTTTGCTTCACAAGGGCCTTCTTGACTCAGATGAGCAACACCTTTTTGAGATTTCTCAATATTGATGACTAATTTTCTCTGCTGAGGAGTTCTGATCTTGTACATATGCTCTATTTATTTTAATCTCTTTAATCTCTCATCTACTCGCAGGAGTTCTGATCTTGTACATATGCTCTATTTATTTTAATCTCTCATCTACTAGCAGGCACCTTTGGATCTCTCTCCATCATGCGAGAGGATCTTCTCTTAAATGAAGAGCTGAATATTTTTAAGAGTTCAATATTCTTGTTGTAACTACAATGCTATTCAATGAATGGAAACCATAAGTGATTCAATGAATGGAAACCATCAATGATCTGAGTGTTGTTGTTTCATTCCACAAATGTACCTTTCTATGGTATATCATAATGAGCATACACTTATTGAAATAAGATATTAATATTGACAAATTTTGCCTTTACATATGTCAACATTAATGTTGATTCTTTTAGTTGATTTTTTTAGTTTTCTTCTTTAACCAGAATACAAGTAATCTCAATTAGTTTAGAGGATGTGGGGAGGGTTGAACTTCACAGATTTGATGGTCCAATCACACGCAAAACTAGATATGTTTGAGTTCAAGCTCCATTTCTTAAGTTGAAAAAAAAACAATGGATGGGATGGGAAGGAGCTGGAACCTTGATTATTCCTCCAATATTAACATCTATGCATGATTATACATTTATCCTCATATGTATTCATGCCACCTCGCCTACCCTTGATTTTTCCTCCAATATTAACATCTATGCATGATTATACCTTTATCCTCATATGTATTCATGCCACCTAGCCTTGTAAATAATTAGGCCTCTCCATGACCATCCCCAAGTTAACGGAGTTATGGCCTACTTTTGAGACTCTTACCTGTAATGCTTCTCATTTCTCTCTGTAAATTGAACTTACTCTTCTCAATATTCTCTGTAAATTGAACTTACTCTTGTATTTGTATAGCAGATTTCATTTCTATTGCCTCAGCTTTTGCTTCACATGGGCCTTCTTGACTCAGATGAGCAACATCTTTTTGAGATTTCTCAATCTTGATGACTAGTTTTCTCTGCTCAAGAGTTCTGATCTTGTACATATGCTCCATTTATTTTAATCTCTCATCTACTGGCAGGTACCTTTTGATCTCTCTCGATCATGCCAGAGGATCTGCTCTTAAATGAAGAGTCGAATATTTTTAAGAGCTGAATATTCCGGTTGTAATTGCAATTCTATTCAATGAATACAAACCATTTATTTGATCCAGAGACATTTTTTTCAGTGATCTAAATGCTGTTTTTTCATTCCACAAATGTACTTTTCTATGGTATATCATAATGAGCATACACTTATTGAAATAAGATATTATATTGACAAATTTTTCCTTTACATATGTCAACATTAATGTTGATTTTATTACATGATTTCTTTGTCAACTGCAAAGCAAGGGACAATAGTTAGTTTCACAACATTGAGATCTTCAAGACAAAAATATGATGATAGCCTTTAAATTTTCAACTCTAAACTTCCATAGAAAGTGTAACCTTTTACATAACAATCAAGCAATGAAATACATGGGGCTTTACATAACGAAATGAAATCATTAAGATCAGGCAATGAAATACATGGGGTTAGGTAGCTTGAAGGCCCTGATCTCCTTGGTAATAGTGGTAATGCTTCTGAGGACAAGGGCAGTCCTTTGACAATAGCTCACAGACAAAGGTTTATACTTATGTTACGTGACTAATTGGCTCTCTTATGTAGCAATGTTCTTGGATCATATGCCCAATTCATATGGAATGTCTATTAAGTGGTTCCAGTTAATGGGGCATTGATTTGAGTGTTCAATATATTTTTATTCTTTATCAAAGTATTTTTTTTCTCTATTTGATTTTTTCAATTTATGCCTTACGGCGTTTCCTTTGCAACATCTGGTGCAAATGCTAGTTATTTTAAAATCTTATTAAAATTTCCATTATTTTCCGAAATTATAACCTCACTGCATCCAAAAATAATAGACAAAATCATTAAAGCGTTGTCAACCGAGTCCTCAATTTTATCCCAATAACAAAAAATCACCACCATTTTTTCCATAATTTCCATCACCAAAAATCACCACCATTTTTTCCATAATTTCCCGGCCAAAAACGATGCCTCGTTGGACTATGCGAATCATTAAAGTAATAGAGGTGACATGCGGTACGCGAAAAATTCCCAAACGCTTCACAGTACCGAAGTTCAATGGACAGCTGGATGCCTGGATGCCTAACTCTGTAACTAAAGCTCCTTTTCTCAATCTATATGAACCCTTTGTCAATAAGCGGAAATACATATTACCTGTATGTTCTCTGTTACAAATTTGCGCGGCAACTTTATGTTATACCGAACAGTAACGTAGTTCGTCGTCCGCGCTGGGTGTGGTTAGAGGTTTTGGTATGTTCGAATCGCTGTATCAAGTTTAGAAGGATCTGCGCCGAGTCTTGTATGAACTGAAGGTCTTGTTGAGGATTGTATGAACTGAAGGTCTTGTTTGGAATTATGGAAGAAGGAATGGTTTCTATTGCTTCAACGTCTGGGTCTAACATTCCAACTGTTTTCAAGGTAATGTGTGTTGCTTCTGACAAACAAGAGGTTAGCTTTGTTGAGAAGGTCCAACTTCCACAGGACCAGATTTTACTTCTTTGCAATGAGCTTGTTCCCAATTCTGCAGTAACCACCGGTGCTCAATTTACCCAAATGCACGTAAATTTCAATGCACTAAATCAGCGATGCTTGCCTGTGGTTGCATTCTACGGGAACAAGCAAATGATGGCAGAGTCTCTCAAGAAGCAGGGTGTATTAGGAGAGGAAGAGGTGCTTGATCAGTTGGAACCAGGACTGTATGCTATAGTTCGAGAATCCGCCATTTTTGTTTTCTATTGGCATGAAGGTCAAGATCTCAAAGAAGCCTCGAGGAAGGACGTTTCTTGCAACTTCATTCGATATCTCGTAGACCTCTCCGACTATCTGTATGTTTGTGTTCAGGGTTACTATCCTTTTGAAGCTTCGGCTTCTTCGGCCAGAACTGCTTCTTTTAAAGGGAGACGCACCAAGAAGCTTCAAATAAGCCATGTGAAAAACTCTGAGAACGATGTCAGGCTTTCTGATGGATTTAATGTTGCCTTTGATAGGCAATTCAAGAAATCGGCTTCGGTGCCTCCCGTGCCTCCAAGTAACGTTGTATTCTGTGCTGGTTATAATCGATGTGCTTTCTTGACTGCAGATTACAGGCCTTCAAGAGTTTCTACAAGGCCCGAGTGGAAAACTCTGAACGGAACTCACCAACTTCGTAGTCAAATCCACAGCTGGTTGAAGGACGGCGATTTGAACTTCTGCAAAATGAGCAATAAGGATTTCGTCTCTTTGCTGCAGCATGGTAAATTTCCAAGACATGATGAATACTGCAATTTCATGAAAACTCTTAACGCTTCCATGGCGGAAGAGTTCTCTATGGGAGCAATTCAGGAGAGTGTCGTTGCCTGCTTTCTGAAAATTCTACCAGAATACTTTAATGGAGCACAATTTTTTGACTCCCATGGGACTGCGTCCTCCCAACATCATGAAGAATTACGTGGCTCTGGTTCTATTGATAGGTTTGATCAACTGCATAGAGAGTTGAGTAAGATCTTAGCAGGCAAGGATTGTGATAAGAAGCTCCTCTTTTTTGGATCGGAGGTTAAATTTACTGGTGATTATTATGCTGGTCATATTTATAAGATTGAAGGGCCCCAGAATGAAAGTGGGCCTGTTAGATATGGAAGAGAACTAATTTTAAAATGTTCACATCCAAAGGAGACATTGAAGGTCACGCTACTGCAATTCAACGAAGGAACACCTGTGGCGTCATTTTCATTTTCAGGTGACCAGGTAAAATTGAGTACTAAAGCTACTAAAGGGAGCGGAGAGGGAACCTTTGAAGTTGTCAATGACAGTTCCATCGTTATTCAAAATTGGGTGAAGTCTCTGATTCCTAAGAAATTGCAGTGTTTGGGTAGAAACATCGGTTTTGTAGCATTCCTGGTTACCAAAGAAGCTAGTGAGGAACATATGCCTTCAGTTGAAAAGCCTCTCATTGAAAATATTTTGACAACAGAGAACTTAAGGAGTGTTGAGTACGAACTACCAGATGGGATTTGCAAGCTTTTCAAACAATTCGTGTCAACAGTTGGAGCTCCTCTTGATCAAGCGACGTGGGTGACACTCCGATCTCATAAACATGCCTCAACAGTAATTTCACATCTTTATAAGACATCCAGAGAAGAATTCGTAAAAAACATTGAAGCCATGGTTTGGAAAGAGTTGCGGAGTACTCTTCAAAAGGAGTTCGAATCTGAAGGCAACGAAACTGTGAACGTGCTACAGGAAAACCTGCATAGAGAGGAAGACGCATTCCTCTCAGAAATGAAGCGGGACATGTCGGTGATCACAGGCAAACCTGTTTGCAGGTCCATCGAGGGTTGTAAAGTTCAGAGTGTTTGGTATACTTACTATGAACAGGTTGTTCTGAAGGTTTCAAATGAAGGACTTGAGAAACTAAGCACTGCATGGAAGATTTCTGAGCTGATGCCAAGGAAAAATGATTTGGAAGAGTTAAGCCGAAATGCCGAGTATCGGATCACTCCTACGTGCACTAATCAATTTGAGATAGTTACCCTTGACCCTGAGATAGAACAAATACTACAATTGGTGGCCCTCAAGTCCGGGCACTTGTTGGCGTTCATTAAGAATTTGGCTGATCCATGCCTGTAGGCTGTATGTTTATAGCTGCTCGCGCATGGGTTCAAGGTTAGATGGCATAAATCCTATTCGAAAATTCAGGAGGGGTTACGATTTATTGTCTTTTGATGAAGGCACTCGATTTGTAGCCTTATATGATAAGCTAACCTCTAAGGTTGCAGTACACAAGTTTGATGATTCTTTCCGCAAACTAGATTGGACAGGGGTAGATGTGGATCTCCATAAATTTTCTGGCATGGGAATCTTAACGTGGATGCATCTGATACCAGGTAGAAGGGAATTGATCCTGATTGATGATACAAACAGGGTCAGGGTGGTGGAACTCCATCAGCAGCCGATGATGAAACCTAGGCTACTAGTTCTTCCTTCACCTGTTTCAGTAGCTCTTGTTTCTGTGGATGGATCATTTTTATTTGTCTTTAGGAAGTCAGATAACAATGACGAAGTAGTAGAAGCTATTGACTTTTCTGTCGTAGTGGAGAATCTGAGATATATGTCTTGGCTGATGTCATGAGCTACTTGAGGACCATTCCCCTAAACAAAAGAATCAGAGATCTGGGAGAGCTTCAAGTGAAGATTGTAAATTTTGGATCACAGAGTCATCTTGTTTTCTTCAGTGCATCAGTTCCTCATAGCATTTCTTCCCACATATTGAAAACTATTTCAGCAAAGGAAGTTGTCCAATTGCAAGCAATAGAAAGTACAGAAAACAAGGTAGTTCAAGTGCCCGAAGAAAGAAGAATTTCTGGATCTTGTCCCCAATTAGAGTATATATACCATATTTTCGATAAGTTTGCAACCAGTCCCGCTCTCTTCAGTGAAGTTAAGAAGACTGCTTTTGTCAATGTAATATTAAGCACCAAAGACATTGATACAAAATGTAACGAGGATGACTGTAAGAATGCCTTGAAAACTCTTCTTCAAAAACTGGAGAAGGAAAAAGGTAAAGATTTCTCAAATACAGAGGTTCGAATGGATGTGAAAAGATTTGAACCATGGATATCTGGGGGTTCAGTTGATCTAACGGGCTTGGTAACCAAGGCTATGGGAACATGGATTCGCAGTCTTGCGTGCCTTGTTCCTATCCAAATAGCCCGAGCAGAAAACAATGGACTGCTTGCTCTCAAGGATGGGTTTCAGATGCCACCGGAACTGAGTTATACAGACAGTTTATCTCTGACAAATTTGATAACTTTTGGCATTTATGACACAGTTCTTAGTAACTGGGAGGGTGAGATTATGGTCATATCATCCATGGGAAAACAAAGCAGCGGGAAATCTTATTTGTTAAACCACTTGTCAGGGTCTCTTTTGGATGTGGCAGGTGGAAGGTGTACCGATGGAGTGTGGATGACTGTGAGAGCAGCAGAGAAACGCATTTATGTCGTGCTGGACTTTGAAGGACTGGGTAGCTTTGAGCGGACAGAACAAGAAGATATGCTACTATCTGTTCTTAATGCAGCCATAAGCAATTTAACAATCTTCAACAAAAAGGTAGGTTCTTAAATTCTTTTGAAGTGTTTTTGATTAAAAAAAAAATTACAAATGGAAGCATATGTATAAAAGAAAAATATGATGTAATAGATTATTTCCGTTTCATTGAGATAATCGCTGCAATATAATTGAAATCTGTTTCCCTTCTTTAATTAATAGATTGTTTGGTCAGGTACCATATTTGATTAGACTTTTTAAGAAGATGACACTAAGACATTTACAAAGAAATTTACAGTGTAATTTTCAAATTAAAAGAATAGTAACAATTAAAATTTAAGGTTGTCATTTATAAGTCGAGAGAATAAAAATTTGATGTTATCATCTATAAGTCAAGAGAATAAGTTTCTTATTGAATATGGAATATGAGGTTACAGTATAATCGGGATTAACATCTGGCTTTATGTATGGGACCATTACTTGCAAGTACTTGCGTCAAAATATAAAGCCTTAGAGGTGATTATAGTGGCATAATGGTTTACTTGTAAATGCTGTTTGGGTTGTAATCCTCGTTTTCCTCAAAGAGTATACATTTTATACATTTTGAGTGGGAGACAACCTAAAAACATCTGGCAAGGGTGGAAATTTGCTCATTCAACCTGCATTGATAGGTTTTTCAAGTCAGACTATGATGCACTATTTCATTAGAGAAATATATAACCAAAAGATGTTGAGAATGTTGTCCAAAGCCATTCTGTCCGAGTAACGTCTGAATTTTTACTGACAGTAAAAAAATAAAAAACAAGAGAGTAAGTTGATGCCCGTCATAAAGATGGGCTTTGGCTTTGGTGAATGCAAAATTCTATTGAAATATTAATGCAAAATTCTAGTGAATTGTATCATAATATTGATTAGGAAACTGACATTTCAAAATATATATTTGGTAGTCATCAATTTGAATCGTAGGACATTTATCATTGGTGAATCCACTCTTTGTGAACTAAGTTTTTGGAGGTGGTATTTGATGCAAAATCAATCACATTTGGTTTATATAAAATCTTGTGAGACCAACCCTTGTTTAGTTTGGCAACCCATTTAAACTCTGTATTTGAAGAAGACCATAGCTTGGCAACCCATTTAAACATTTGAAGAAGATCACTGAACACGGTGGGAGTCAATACTGTGTGCAGGAGGAGATAGAGGTTCTTGCTAGGTATATCATAAGGCCATCTGCATTCTTTCCATGTTGAATCCTGAATCCTGAAGACAATTGTTTAATTTGTGGTGATCTTCAATGGAGATAGGATTTTGCAACTCTTTAATGTTAATTCTGTGTAAGGTCAAAAAAGCTTTTTGTGTGGACGAGTTTTCCATTTTAGCTATGTTATGTTTTTTATATTGTATAGTTCGCTCCAATAAAATACATTTTTGCTTAATCTTCTTGTTTAAAAGGTAGGATTTCAATAGTACGTATTTGTAGTTCTCTCATACCAAATAGATTTAAAAGGAAAGTCTCAACTTCTTCCAGATCTCCCAATTGCTTTGTATTATCGAAGAGTCTTGGATTTAGAAGATGCGAAGTTGAAATGATATGAGAAACATATAAATTTATGAAGCTCACCCATATGTTTTCCTTCTAAAATCATGTCTCTGAACTGGGATATAAAAAGGGATTTCTGTGAATGCAAAAATAAATCAATTGGCTGCTAATTTCTTAAATAATATATCTGAAATTTGAATTGTTGGGCTCAATGATCTCCACTTAACCCTTCCTGGTTGAAATTGAATTTTGCTAGAGTTGTTTTCAAATGCTTTTAAAAACTCGCATAATACTCCCGTCCGTATGTAACAGGACTTCCATTTGGACAAAGAGACAGAAGTAGTCTTTGACCGCTTCCAGAATGGGATCAGCCTTGTTAAGCAGGACAAGCACAAGAAGCTCTTCAAGGGAATTTTCTATATCGCCATCAAGGATGTGGACAGTTAGGATGTGGATGATTTGAAACATGAATTCGAAGAAAAAATTTCCAAAATATGTTCCAAAACTCATGAAAACTTTCTATCAAAAATGTATGGCGGAAGGGTTGAAATAGCTGCAATGCCTCCATATAATCGACCTGAGTACCAGGCAAGTTTAAGGGAGATCGCATGTACAGTAGAAGAGATGAATTCATGCTATCACAACAGTGATCGCTTTCTTGAATGATGTGAAGCTAGTAATTGCTCAGATTGCAGCTAAAGACTGGACTTCTGTAGATAGTAAACGTGTAGCCCTCAGGGTGGACATACTAAGGAGAAATCTAAAGTCTGCTATAGATAGAGGATGTCTTTTTACTACAGGGGCAATTCAAATGCTAGTTAATTTGGATACGCAGCAAGAAGTTTCAGATTTTCCAGTTGCTGTTGAGGAGTTCACATTAAATGATTTCCCTGATACTGGCTTAGAATTGGCACCTTCACAAGAACCGATGGCCGTTACTGGAAACATTTTATCTGAGCTCAGGTCAAGATTAGAAACTGTTGTGCCGAGAAAAGGAAATGATGGTGAATGGTGGCACTCCGTTTTTGAAACATTTTTGGGTGCAGTGGCAGATCGAAGGCGAAAGCGAGTTGACCAATGGTTGACGTCAAACTCAGTGGAATTTCTCAGTTCTGATGAGGTGCAAAAATTACAGTTAGAGGCTGCTGCGGGTATTGCAGAAATGAACCAAAGGCTGGCCGTTACTGGAAACATTTTATCTGAGCTCAGGTCAAGATTAGAAACTGTTGTGCCGAGAAAAGGAAATGATGGTGAATGGTGGCACTCCGTTTTTGAAACATTTTTGGGTGCAGTGGCAGATCGAAGGCGAAAGCGAGTTGACCAATGGTTGACGTCAAACTCAGTGGAATTTCTCAGTTCTGATGAGGTGCAAAAATTACAGTTAGAGGCTGCTGCGGGTATTGCAGAAATGAAGCAAAGGCTGTCTGTTTGTGGATGTAAATGCTCCAAATGCTTTTGGAGATGTGTGCATGAAAAAGGTCATGTCTCCTCTCATTCTTGCATGGGTAGCCATGTATGTTTAGAAAAATGTACCTTCTGCACCATGGATGAAGCAGGGATTTCAGTTGAGGAATGCAAAGATTTGGCAGGCCACGAAGGCCCCCATGACTGTAAAATGAGAAACCACACCTGTGGGCAAGTTTGGGACTTGTTTCAGAAGTCATCCAGCTGTAATAAATCTTGTTCTATTAAGCTTGGGCATGAGGGTCGACACAAGTGCAATTCTCCTCAACACATGTGCAAGAAAAAATGTTCTCTTCCAAGTTGCAAAAATCAGTGTGTTGTCCCAATTGAGTTTGGGGATCATGATAAGCATGCTTGCCATGAAAGATACTGTCAAGCCCCATGCCTCATGAAAGGATGTACGAGGACATGTGGTCACAAGGACCATTTTCATGAGCTCAATCGTGATGCAGAACATCTATGTGGGAATGAGCATGTGTGCCTTGATAAATGCGAGGTGCCTGGAATATGTGATATTTTTACTGAATTAGTTCACCAAACAAGGCAGTTCCAAGGCTGCAGAGGGTCTTTCGAGTATGAGCATGTATCAGAGCAGAACGGTCTACGAAAGGATTGTTGTGTCCCAATACCAGCCTTTAAGAGGAGCCATGAAGGACCCCATGTTCATACAACTAAGGAGGATGCTATACATTATTGTGAGACAAGATGCCATTCTTGTGGCTATTTTTGCCAACTTCCAATCGATCACCCTGGTTTGCATAACACAGTGCATGGTAATATGAGAAACGCCAAATTTATTTCAGAAACAGAGGAGATTGATATTGATGACAGAAAATATGCATGGGGAGAAACAGGGCTGGCAGAAATGTGCAATATGCATTGTAAAAAACAAGGCAGGGGCCACATTCACTTGGTCCCATGCCCACAAAACTGCACCAGCAAGCTCTACGATGGCTCCAGGCATGAGACTAGGAAATATGGTCCTGACCTGGATGTACCCAAGGATGAGATGAGCCATGAAACATATTGGAAATATATTAGATTCGTTGATCCCTGCACAGAGGAAGAGCAGACTGAGTTTGGCCTCTGCAATCACTATTGCAGATCAGAGGAGCATGAAGATCTTCAGGACAAAAAGTCTGGTGCAGCTCAGAAATCTTATTGCACTGAGAAACTTTGGCATGCTCCCATCAAAAGAACTGGATTTAGTGTCAGTTTTGCAGGCTATATAACAGATGATGGGCACCATTTTGGCTGTGATCATTCCAAGAATGTTCCTCATCATGTCATTTTTGTCATTGATAAATCGGGGTCCATGGGTAGTCTAGATATTAAGCCAACAATGTCCATGTTTTCTCCTTTGCATGATTGTAGGCTTGGTTGTGTATACGAGGCAATAATAAGGTTTATAAGAACTTGTCTGAGGACAGTATCTGATGATTCAGTATCAGTGATTCTCTTCGACTGCAGTGCATTTATTGCTGTAGAGATGAAAGAGATGAGGGAGGAAGTTCATTTGCTTCTTCCTTATGATGCAGATGGAGGAACTACTTATTCATCTGGGTTGGAATTGGCTGAAAGGGTGATGATTAAAGCCTCAAAAGATCCTACAACTGATCACAAAAGACCAATGATTGTGTTTTTGAGTGATGGAGATAATGGTGGGGGAGGGGATCCTCTACATTATGTCGACAGAATGAAACAACAAGAGCCGAGGATGATTCTTCATACCATAATGTTTGGAACTGAAGCTACGACCAATATCCTCATCGAAATGGCTAATATTGGCAATGGAACATTTCAACATAGTCTCGATGAAGTTCAATTAGCTAGAAGCTTTGAAGACCTAGCCACAAGTCTTAAGCCCAATGTTGCAGCCTTAATGTAGGGATGTGGCAGGTATTTTAGACTAATCTTTGGTTATAAAAATTCTACCGCACATACAGACTAGGTTAGACATCTGGATTTCTGTTATGCAAAATCTATGTCTTTATGAATCAGTTCTTATGTGGTATGGCAATACAGAGCCCACGGCAACTTACGAGGAGGCTTCCGCATGATGTAGCCAGATCTGAAGTTCACGGAAGTACACATATTTGAATCATGTAATGCAATGCCGTAGCTCCATATTTGTGGATGAATATACAAGCTACAGAAGCTAATATGAGATAGGTTAACTATGTGAACATTGTAAGCCATATCTGAAATTCAAAAGATACACATGTTTGCTTTAATGAGGTATCCATTAAAAAATATCATGATTTTTGCAGTTTTAGGCTTCAATGAAGATCATTTTATGATATTTTTTTGCACATTTTCCAGTTGTGAGCTCCTCTTGTCCGTTAAAGTTGCATTTGTTACTAGTAGTTAACATATTATTTGAAATCTGTAAATATGCACTACATGTTGCAGAATGAACTGTTTAGTTGTATTTGTTGGAATACTGAAACGTGTTGATTTTCTTTTGCGATTATCTCTCAATAGTGACTATAAGCTGGTTAGTAGTCAATGTGTTTTCCTCCGCTTTCTCCACCTATCTAACCATGATTCACTCTCAACAGTGCCCCACTCATGCACTCTGAATGTCCACGTCCAATACTTCAGTCTCTCCATATGTTGTTCATCTCCATCAAGCAATGTTGGGCTATCTTAATCCACTTGGGATGATCTATCAAGTACATGAAGGGCTATGGCATTTACTTTTGATTCCAAAACTGTGTTCACCTCAGCAACTGAACTCCTTCATATGAAGTTAAATCTCACCATGCCTAACTAAAGTTTCACCTTGGTTTCTATGACAATCTTCTTTGTGATGGTCCCTTGTTCAGTATTGTTGTGAATGATGTCTCCTTTTTCCATATCCAAGAGAGATCTCATTCCCCGCTTCTCCTAAGCATTTCTTTTCTGCAACCTGCAAATCAGCCTTATCTGAAGCAATTTTATCCTCTGTGATCTTCTCATTTAAGAGGTCTTTAGCTGCAAGCTTATTCTCTTCTCCAGTGCTCATCACCAAAGTTTCCACAAACTTTTCTAGGATGCAATTTGCAACATCATTCTCCCCCTCACATTTATCTACATGCTCAATTCTCTTAGCCTCTTCTTACATGCTGGAAAAAAAACATAGACATTCTTAGTATTTATGCACTCTTCCTCGAGTGTTCACATTCTTTCAAGCTGCAAAGCACCTGCACAACTAAGACCGCCCCTGAAATCTCCCTCGTTTCAATTCATTGTCTTTCTTTCTTCTCCAAAGCCCTTATTTTTCTTTTCATGACTTGGATCTCCACTTTTCTTTGTTTTCTTTCCTCACACTCTTTGATTAGTTGCATAATAGCATGTATCTCTTCGATGAACCACTTTTTCTCTTCTTGGTATACCTGCGTCTTCTTCACTGTTTTTAACTTTCGGAACAAAACACAGAACACATCACCAATCCTTGCTTTCCATATGGATTTGTTTGGCCGACTTGATTTTCTTAGATGCTTGTATGCACCTTAGTTCATTTTAATGCTCTTAAAGACATTGCAAGGATTAGTGAAGCAAATGAATTCTTGCTTTGCAATTTAAATTTATCTCAATAATCTCTTGTTGGCTTCTCAACAGATCGCTCTCTTAAAGATGTTTAAAATGCACTAATAGACCCAAGGCCATGTTTCCCTCTTTGGTTCTTCTCTTGCACTAACACCGTTTCCCGCTTTGGTTCTTCTCTTGAACTAACTCATTTCTGGCAGCCAAGCTTTTAGTTGTAAATTTGCTGCAATTGCTCTCCTCTCTAGGCCATCTTCTTCTCTAAAGATAAAGTTGCTTTAATACCAAAATGATGGATATGGAAGGGTGGCATGTTTGAATTTGAAACATGGATATAGCATTACATGGGAATGATCCTAGCTATATGATTGACATCCATAAGATCTCAATTAAACAAGTAAATATCTGAATTTAATTAATCTTGAATTAAAATTTAGATCAAAGCATAAAATCACATAATCGTTGGGAATTAAATAGCGGTTGTATATAATCAATTTCACACATACCCATGTAATTTCTCCTCCAAAATCAACTTTTCATTCTTTCAAAAAATGTACAAACAGACTTCCACATGCTGTCAAAAAAAATGGTTGCAGGGTTACCCTAATAATCTTGCACTGAGTGAAAGGACGTTCCTGGTAAGGAAGGTTTGGTGTACCATGGTGACAATAATTGTGTGGATTGTCTAGACAATTATATAGTCCTATACATCTATGATTGTATGGACTTTCATACAACATGAGTACAAAGCTACTTGTTGTTTAGATTCATATCTACTTGAACCCTTGTTCTATCTCTCTCAATTTCAAAATTTTCACTTTTTAATAAAGTAAATTGCAAAATAGAATTATTTTTTGAAAATAGAAATATTTCAAACTACTTTTTGCATGTTCTCCCAAGATCTATGTGGAGGTCTTTGTCTGAGCTATATTTCTCAACACTCCCTTTTAGTTGGGAAAGACTTTTGCACCAATCCAAGTCTATCTCTAAATGCCTCAATTTTACCCATTGCCAAGGGCATGGTCAAAATATTAGCAACTTGTTGGTTAAGGGAAATATACTAGAGCTTCATTATTTCCTTCTAAAACCTAGTCATATGAAGTTATATCTGATCTCTATATTCTTGGACATATCATGAAACATAGGATATTTAGAGAGTTTGATACAATTTTGATTATCACATTAAATTATTATAGTTTCCAACCTCTAATCAAACTAACCTATAAGTGTCTTGCAAAGCTAGATAGCCTTACAACAAGTAGTACCGATCGACATGTACTCTACCTCTATTAAGCTAAGTGTCATGGAATTTTGCTTCCTATTGAACCATAATATCAATGTTGATCCAAAGCTAAAGTAGCACTGTGATGTGCTCTTCTTGTCTTTTGCATTGTTTTCCCAATTTGAGTTTGAATGCCCTTGTTGTTGAGAAACCAAGATGATAGTAGATAAAGATTGATTTCTCTTACTTGATAATTACTTGAGAATGTTTGTTGGCTTCTTATTAAATTTGTATTCTCTTCATCAAGAAATTACCAACACATAAAGATCACAAAGAGATAAATAACACAAGAAATTAGGCTTCAAGTCAGGGAAAAACCTCACAAGGGGAAAACCCAAAAATCCATTTATTATAGAATCAGATCAAAGTGAGATATCCAAGACCCAAAACTATGACCAACATTGTCACAAAATTCCCAAGTCAGCCCTCCTCCAAGTCACCTCCAATCAAGTCAGTTAATAAAGTCAATGTTGGTCAAATATTTGAAATTCTTGGTCAAATAAAAAAAATTTCCCTCTTGCAATAAAGGCAGAATATTAGCCTTGTAACAACCTTTGAAAAACTGTAGAAAACTTACATGTGTGGACAAATTTAGGGAAGAAACAACTCGTCTTCACTCTCCTTTGATTTTATTCTCTCCACTCTGACTTTCATTGATTTTTCTTCTTCTTCTTGCACATAAATTGATGTGATGATCGGTATTCCAAATGGTCAAGTTGACTTGTATATAGACATGTCTAGGAGGGTTGAATAGCTTCCTCTAAGGTCAACTTGTCCAAGGACAGCCAAATTGGTTTTGTGGATGACATTTTGGCTCTTTGACTCAAAATAAAATTAATTTTCCTTTCTTTAAAAGAAGTTCAAATGGGACTTGATTCAATTACATTTCTTTTGACTCCCAATAAATTCTCTTTGAACTCAATAGGCCCTATAAGCATGAAGATCATGATTTTACTAAAATAAAATAATAATGATGAATATAATAAATCCATCAATGGTGCCCGCAGGGGTATGGTCTATTGGCAAGCGAACGATTTGCTAAGTTGTTCGTGCAGCGATGCAAGTCACGAGTTCAAACCTCAAGATAACCCGGGGGACGTGCAAGCGGGCTGTTGCGGCCCTCCTAGAGGTTATAGAGGTAGCCGATGGGACTCGACCCCGTGTAACGCGAGTACGATACCACCGCCGTTGCCGATTACTCTAGTTAAAAAAACAAACAAACAAACAAACATCAATGGTACATTTGAATTCCATTATGAAAATTGACATTAGTTATATTTCCAACAATCTCTCTCAACTAGGGAGATATTCATAATCACACAATAGGACACTCTCAAGTTAAAATATTTTCATAAGAAAGGATTTCAGATTGACAAGCATCAATGATGATTCACATCATCATAAGCTAGCATTGGCAAAATAGCAAGGCATTGACTAACAAGCTTTATCTTTCCACTAGATTAGAGCACAATGTTGGGAGGCATATATTTGGATACCACCACCTCTCAGGGACATACCCCATCTAGATGTTCACCAAGGATGTCCTCATCCAGGACTATTTCCTTAATCCATTATCACAATATTTGACATCAGTAAATATTGGTCCTCAAGTCTATTCTTATCTTGGATATAAATCCTCAAAGAATATTGGTCCTGAAAGCTTATCCCATCGATCATTCTCCTTATCGATGCCTTTACTAGGCTCACCACTATTAGTTTTGGCCATAGTACATGGCACATGGTGAATACGGTGTCCACCCTCACTCCCTCTCAACAGAGAGAAATAACCACAAGCCTAATTTTGTCAAAAAAAAAAAAAAAAACTCATCAATGCATCGACCACTTGTTCTTCCATGGAGATCTATTGTAGCTACTTGGCTCTTATCTGCATCACATTATAATGAGCTTCACCTTCCCCGTCCTATGATAGCTTTGAATCCAACATGTCATCAAGTAGTTCATCAAACACCTTATGGAGTCAAAATTCTTCACAGTTGATTGCACAAGCTTTCATACCTTCTTCCTTTGTAACAAAATTATGCTTTCACATTTTTTGAAGAAATTATATCAGCTTCTAATAATCAGTGGTATCTCTATCAGCGTCGGTATTGTCAATCAATGTGTTCCTAGATTGAACAAATTACTTTTCGAAACAACGATGTCATAACTCAACTTCTTGCAACAAGATATTGCCTTGATCAATCATTTTCTCTTTTTATCACAAGTTTTGTTGGGCTTTCTGTTGAACTTCAATTAATATTGTATCTATCCAATATCTTGCAAATCCCTCTTTCCAGTTGAGGTAAGTGAACTTCTTGTCATCTAATCGACTTCTTTGATGCATAATTTAGACTACTTACTCCTTCAATTACGTTTATTAGAATTTAGAGAAGTCTTCGTGCTTTGTGGAGTTCTTCCAATTCTTCTATCTCTTAATGAAGTTTAGATAGTTCTTGTTTTGACCTGCAATCTTTATTAGAGCACCATGAATGAACGAAAGGCAAAGTACAAAGACAATATCATTAGTAGTAATCAAGGAGATGTAGAGTACAATCTTTTGAGAACGGTTAGCTCCCTCTTCATCTTGGACTTGTTCACAAACCTTGTTCTCACATGATGTCATTACCATCAAGGGTTAGATCTACATCTCACAGCAGAAATGATTAGATAGAGTTTTGTTCCTAGGGTTCTTATTAATCCGAACTATGCTAGGGTTTACAAACCCTGATGCCAAAGTCTTCAAGATCTGTGATTCAAAAATTGCAAATTATACAAGCATAATAAAGAGTTAGATACAAAACCCTAGTGATATTGTTGACAAGCCTTCTATACATGAGATTTCAATTCTCGATCATAAAACTTGGTTTACATGTGCAAGGAGATACTTCAAATTCCACGATGTTAATGATCTCTACAAAGGCCTTCTTATGATTCATTGTTATCTTACAAAAGAGCATTAGAATAGTAGGTTATTATATTATATGCACTATAGATAAACAAGGTTTATACATACCTTCTTTAGTCTTACCATATCCTTGCAGAGACATGCCAACTTTATCATTCAGTTACCTTATCTTCATATACAGGGTGACTTTATTGAAGTAGATCATCCTTGTTTTGTGTATAGCAGAGTAGCATAACAACTTTCCATACTTGTGTCACTGACTTCCTATACCTTCACATCCCTCCTTACAAAGAGATATGACACTATTTCTTAAATGGATAAGTTTGCTCCTCAATAATTTGAATTACAAATCCTCGGCCTATAGCTTCAAATATCATTCAATTCCTCAAGTTCCCGAGTATATTCATTTCTCAAGGCTTCACATATAGCATGAAGAGAAATTCACATCACAGAGACTCTTGAACCTTCTAGTATTGCACATAGTGGGGGTCTTGAAATCCTTGTTTTACCATAGAGATAACTTTACAACTCTCACTTTTCATATATATTGTTTTGGATGGACCTTCTATCATTGAAAATATGTTGCTACAATAGGATTCATATGTCTTAGAACTTTTCTTGCATGAGTTGCTAGAAAAACTTAATCCTTTTATAAAGACGACTTTCATAAACTTGACCTTCAATCTTGAGCAAGAGCAAGCTAGAATAGATGGTTAAAAGGCTTCAAATTTCACTGAGTACTTTTCATCTTCCTCCACAAATCATAGAGAATATTGTAAACTTGTTGTAGAAGGCTCATATATCATGTATAGTAAGTGTACTTGCTTGGTATCATCATGAATTCTTGTTGTTGTATCTCACATTACATCATTTTTGTCTTCTTGTAACTCGCATCATAATGTCTTTCTTGTGGCTTACATCATTGCCTTCCTTGAATGATTTCTATACTTTTGAAATTTGTATATTGTTCTTGTCTTGATTCAAAGATGTATATTCAATGAATTGTTGATTTCCTTAGGAGTATGTTGTTGAGCTTCAATTCAAACATGTGATTTCTTTCATGAGTGTACTTATATACATATGTATCTCAAAGATTCAAATTTCATAATTTTGCTTGAAACAAACTTTTAAAGGTTTGACATTACCTAGATTATGATATTAGAGAGTATTGCTTCATATGTCATCGTCTTGATCTCATAACTTCATCGTAAAAATTTGTGATAAAGACATATTTTCTTTTTGATAACAATAGTCTTAGATTTATCCTTTTGTTCTCGATCTAGACTCTTTTAGGATTCAACCTAGGTGTCATTCTCATATACCTCTTGATGTAACTTTGAACTTTAAAGAACAGATAAACGTTTCAGACCTCTTGGACAGATGCTTCAGATCATAGTCTCAAACTTGGATATAGACTTTAGACCGCAGACATAAAGTATAGAGGAGTACTTGTAAAAGGAGAAACTATCAAGAATGTTGATTTGGCTTCCAAGGATGTCCTTGAGTGGTGGTTGCTACAATGATGTCTATAGAAATGTTGATGTGAGGACAAGAGTGTTTATGAGAGAGTGTGAACTTGATGATGTTTCCAAGAGCCTTCAATGATGTTTTCAAAAGAAAGATTTCTTACTATGAGGAGAACTTCAATGATGTGATCTTCAAGATTCTTTTGATAGAGGGAGAGATAATTACTGTAATAGAGTTTTCAAGCTGCCAACAATTTGTGATCTTCAAGCTACCTTCCCTTTTATCTTAGCTCTGATTCCATGTTGAGAAACCAAGATGCTAGTAGATGATTGCTTTTTCTTGATAATTCCTTGTGAATGTTTGTTGGCTTTTTATTAAATGTATATTCTCTTCATCAAGCAATTACCAAAATGTAAATATCACAAAGAGACAAAGAACACAAGAAATTAGGCTCCAAGATAGGGTAAAACCCTAGAAGGGGAAAGCCCAAAAATTCTTCTTATATTATCATATCAAAGTGAGATATCTAAGACCCAAAACCAAGACAAAGACTATCACAAAGTTCCCAAGTTAGGCCTCTTCCAAGTTGCCTCCAATCAATTCAAAGTTAACGAAGTCAACATTGGTCAAATATATGAAATTCTTGGTCAAACCAAAAAAACTTCGTTCCTACAATGGTCGAGTTGACTTTTTGAGCTGAGAGGCTCATTCTACAACCCAGTATAAGGGGGGGTGTTTGAGTTCATCCGTGCTCAATGTGGAATTGAGAAGTGTCCCTCTTAAAATAAACATAAAATACATCCTAAATAGAAAAATAATGTCGGCTATAAAAAAAATGAATATGTTATGCATGTAAGGTAATTTCTGTAAATTAATTAGAGGTAGACAAAAATGGGTGAGTAAAATGTTTAAACCTTATACTTTTAAAAAATACTTCAACACGAGATTTGAATAAACTATTTGAAGATCTATGTTAACTAATTTATGTCCATATCAACTTCATATATATATATATATAATATTATATTATATATATATATATTATTAAAAGAAAATATTTTAATGTTGTATATAATAAAATATTCAATGTGGATTATCATTAAAATATTTTAATACGAATTAATTTTGATGTATACTTAAAAATATATTACTAATAAAAAAACCATTTTAATTTGCACTAATAAAATATCTCCTTGTACATGATATGTAAAATATTTTAATGTCCGTTATGTATATATTATATGTTGTTTTAAAAAAAACCATGCATATATCATGAAAAAACAAATTATGGTCAAAATGTTAGAAGTGGTTTCAATATTTTTTAGTTTGATCTTTTATATACTCTATATAGCACTCAAAATACAATTTAAACAATGAAAATTACACATTATATTTTGCACTTTAAAGAAGGTTGCCCCTGAAGAAATTTGATCCCTCTCAGCGCATGCTAGATCCATGTTTAAGATGGACCTATACTGGTATATATACATGTCTAGCACGGTCGAATAACTACCTCTAAAGTTAACTTGTCCAAGGAGTGGCGACTTGGTTTTGTGGATGCCATTTTGACTTTTTCATTCAAAATAAAAATAATTTACCTTCTCTTATAAGAATTCCAAATGGGATTGGACTCCATACATTTCTTTTGACTCCTAGTAAATTCTCTTTTGACTCAATAAACTCTATAAATGATGAGCTTCAATATTGCAACAAGAATGTTGCAACTCTTAAGCCTACCAACTTAAATTATCAACCCGGGGTTCGTAAAAACATAAGAGGTGTTGGCACTATATGTCCAGCATGCAATGTTTCTTCCTTTCATTGATTTGATGCAATGAAATGAATATCATGAAATCAAACACTAACCTAATTGCAGGATGTAAAAGTTGCATTGAAAAGGAAACCTAGTCTATGTAATGGAAATAATAGTGCTTGAAATAGAAACCATAGCTTAAGAATAAAGAAAGTAAACTAATCTAAAATGCATGAAGGAAATAGAATGTAGTCAATCAATGCATTTCAGAGAGGTTAGATCCATTGATAAAATTCATTAGATACTTCATGAGGCAATAAAGGAAATTATTATTGCGCTATCCAATTCATTGATTTGTCCATTGACCCAAATTGTTGAGATTTGTTACAGGGGTAAAAAGACAAGTCCTAAGTGGTCTTTGGTATTCATCAATCATCTATTTAAATCATAGGTGTCATTATTAAAGCCTAAGAGACAAAAAAGAAGCTTTTGGAGCAGATTTGGTCAAGTTTACACGTGTTATAGGAGTGCTACAAGACTGCTACAGGAGTGGTAGGATTGTTGCAGGAGTGAGATGACTTGACGAATGAAAAAGTAAATCAAATGAAAATGAGGTGATATTTTTTATTTATTAAGTATGTTGCCCAAAGACATTGTTCCAAGCATAATCACTCCAAAATATCCATGTTAACACGTGACAAAAAATAGCAAAAAATTACTACTCTAAAAACTGGAAATTCAAGAACTAGTGAGCTAGTTAACGTGCCAAATGTCCAACATAACCAAGTGAAAATTATATGGGGAAAATTTTGTTATTAAATTGAATGTTTTTATGTCTGAATACAAGTAGAATCAACTCAAATGAAGCTCATTAACACGTTCTAGAAAATCACAAAAATTGCTACTATTTTGCTACAAGAGACTTCCAGAAATTCTAAATTTGTGAAATAGTAAACCAATCTAAGTAGCTCAATGATTAATGACATTTCAAAATTGTTCTAAGGATGCACCATGCTCGTGATGTTGTAAATAACCTTCAAAACAACTCACTTCAATCATTTAACTAATATAACTTACAACAAAAGAAACATAAATAGTAAATGTAGAAATAAGAGATGCAAGTGAAAAAGACATTCAAAGGGAATAAAGAAATTGTACAAGAGGGCTCTTAGGCTCCTAGGATGGCCAATCCCAAGAAAAATCAGAGTTTTACGAAGGAAACCAAACTTTATAAGCTAAAAATGACACTAAACTTTATTATTTGAATCAATCCAAGTACATCCCTGCTAGAAATGAAAGTGGAGCTGCTAAATAACAAGTTTTCTCCACAAGAGGACTAAGCAATACATGCCCCTAGAGGAAAATTCGAATTGACACTTATAAAAATTGATGGGGAAACATCATACTTAAAAGTATGCAACTTTCCCCTCCAAAATCTCTCAAAAAGTGGATCTAGTTCCCAACATTAGGAATTTGCATTAAATGGTAGGGAGCACATTCTTAGATTTTCTCAATAATTGGAGCTCCAGAATCTGTTCAATAATTTCATCATATCTCATCCATTTATTATCCAATCTTGGTCCTTCCTGTAATAGGGATCAAGTCCCTAGATTATCTCATCCTCCACGTCTCCTTAATCTGCAAATTAGGCACATAATATGCAATTATCTCTAACCTTCTTAATGAACATATTAAAGCTAAAAATATGTCATCTAATGCAAGAATAAAGGTTTAATGTGCTTAAGGATGGTCATATGGGCCTTAATTTATGTCTAATTTGGAGGCCATTGTACTCCCCTACTGAAAGTGGTGCTCATCTTTTGACCAACTTAGTGACCTATATGTGCCTCATTCATGGTCCTGGTGACCTCCTTCATCTGTCTTGTAGTTGTCCAACACTTTCCTGTAGCAATGTTCTATCTTCCTGTACCAGCTTTCTGCCTTCCTGTAGGATCTATGTTTCTCCTGTAGAAGCTTTGTTTCTCTTGTAGCACATCACATAATCTATCAGTGCTTGACTAGAATTGCACCTCATACCTAATTTTTTTGTCCTACCTTTCTATAACATTTTATAGGCTTTGGACACAAGCTAAAAGAGATCAGCGACCTCTTAGAAAGCCTATTTTCATCACTATGGTTTGAGTTCTATTTTGATGGTGAATGCCTTCTTTCCTTTTGTTGCATTATTATTCTCTTTTTTGGCGTAGACGATTGTCCAATGGGCTTCAGAGTTATCCATTCTTCTATTTGTGTCACAAGAAGTTTGATTAGGTCTTTCTTAGGCACTGTTGTTTTAGTGTTTAACAGAGTTTGTGCTTCTACTTCTCTTTCTTCCTCGACTCTTTTTTATTTTCTTATCTCCCTATTCTCCATCCTCTACTTATTATTTATTAGATTCTTCTTCTCCTTCTTAGTTGTGGGCTTAGTTTTCAGAGAAACTTAGAGATTCAGAGCATAGATAAAAGGAATAGTTCTCTTTTGTTGATTAGGGGAAGAAAATTTGCATACCCAACCCAAAACAAAGTCATTCTCCTACTATCATGCTTATCTTACAAGAAAAATATAGACCTTCAATTTCTTTGTACTTTTAGGAGTTTGCTGCAGGATGCTTTTGTGGACAAAATCTAAACAATTCCACATTATTTTTGTGCATAGGAGGTGAGGATAATTGGTTACTTACCCTTCCCTTGGAGGCCCCTTCAAAATTCTAGGGTTTTGTGGCCAATAATGTTCAAGACAGGGCCCCTTTTTGTCTCTTGGGACAATCCTGTAATAGACACACTGTCTCCTGTAGCACCTACTCTGTATGTTGTAGTTCTGATATTGTAACACTTTCTTTTCAACCTTCCAGCGCCTCTATAGTAGCCTAGGGAACCCTTGATGGTGACTAGCTCATTTCTCAATGATGTAGTGGGCCTCTTACCATTTTGGTAATGAAATATTGGTACAAATGAAATTTCAACTTGTCCTTTTATTCTTCTTGTGGTAGTGGGCTTAGTGTGTTGGGTCAGCTAGCCCCCACCTACCACCTATGTATTCCCCTTATAGATCTGTTGGTCCACTCCTTGTAATTATCACCTTTTTTTTTTTTTTTTTCATTTTCCACGTTGCATGATAGAGGGAGTTAGCTACACTTAATTGTTCAAGGGTGGTCATGACTTTTGGCCACCTTCAGCCTACAAAACCTTCTCTCTTGTGCATTTGTTAAGATATTCTGACACATAGGAATAATTAAGTATAACTTGGTCTAGTATATAGTTAGGTAAAGTGTGTTTCTTTACTATGTACTTTTGTAACTTACAATCCGACGGCCACGATATGTAGTGATCCGACGGTTCATTCTCTCATCGGTATTACCGACACTTGATCTGTGGCTTAACACCCGATTGGTCCATGATCTCTATTTAAAGAGCATGGAGGGTCATTTGTAGGCTAACTGTTCATGAGAGAATCTTATGTAAATTTTCATTCTTTTATTAATAAATTTCCTGAAGTGGCCGCATTGGCTCAGGCTGTGGACTGTTTCCCTCTTTGAGGGTTTTAACCACGTTAAAAATACTGGTGTATTGATCTATGACTATTTGTGAACGATGTCCTTTGGTGTTCTGTCTGAGGAACTTACCCTGTAAATTCCTACATGGTATCAGAGCTATTTGAGGGCCGCATTCGTTGGTGATCCAAATCTGAAGCCGGTAGAACTGCATCCGACTGCCGTTTCCTAGATCTGCTGTTTCTTATTGCTTTCGGGCCGAGAGGAATGCTATGTTGTTTTAGGAGCATCTGTTCCAGTGAGGAACCCCTTTCGTTTCACGCGAAAAGGTTTCTGGTAGCCCTAGCTACGTCATTTTAAAATCTGGAGGTATACAGTGTTTTTTTGCAGTTTCTAGTTATTTTTATCTCTGTTTATTATTTCGGTTTATTTAGCTTCTTTTTTATTACTGGATCTATACCTTTCATTTCTACGTATGCTCTTTTCCCTGCGACTCTGAGCGATCTGGGCAAATCAGAAACAGAGAGGAAGGATTTTTCTCATGCGTATGCTCTTTTCCGCTGCGCCTTAGTGTGATCTATGAAAATCAGGAACATTGAGAAAAATATTTAGTTTCCGGGTAAAGCTAACTTTAAGCCGTAAGGTTTGTTTTTTTTGTATGTCCGTGTTGGGTTTTTTGTTTTTGTTTTGTAGGGAGAAAAAGAGCTTTCTCAAGCAAGCACGCAATCCAAAGCTTCAGTGACAAAAAAAAACAAAGTCCCCCCCCTCTCTCTCTCTCAAACTTTTTGTTTAGCTCACTTGGTTCAACGCTAATTTATGAGAGTAGAGGTTTGGGTTCAAATCTCCTTTTTGTTGGAAAAGGGGCATTTTTTTTTCATTTCTATACATTCCCGCACTTCGTCGGCGCCTTCATCAACTTTTCTTCAAAAATCCTTAACTTCTTCATCCGGAAGCTGTTTTCAAAGCCGTTTTTTTAACCAGCCTCATTTTTCGAGATCTTTCCATTGGAACACATAGTTTCAGCATATATAGCTTCAGTTTCTGTTAAGATGGAAAGTCCATGCCAAGTTATTCTTGACAGCACCAACTACTTCCAATGGTGGTCCTACATTGTGGATTTACTTAGAAGTAAAGGTCTTTATAGAATAGCCTCAGGCCAAGAAATCAAACCGAAAGATGAAGATAAGGCAGCTAAATGGGAAAATAGGCAAGATCAAGTACGTGGGTTGATAGGGATGTCTATTTCTCCAGATCTTAGATTCCATATTGCAAAACTTGATACTCCTGAAGAAGCAATCAAGCAGATTACTAAAGTTTTTGGAATAAAAAATGAACTTAGAGCCCATCAACTTGAAAATGAGTTGCTTACATTGGACCCCAATAATTTTTCTTGCATTGAAGATTTTTTTTCTAAGTTGAAGACCCTTAGACTTTTCTTGGAAGGTGTTAAGGTTAAGAAAGAAGATAGTAACCTTATCTATTCCATTCTTACTAAGTTGGGTCCAACCTACTCTATGTTTTTTTCCACCTTCCATTCTACAAGAGAAGCCTTCATTTCTCAAGGACAAGAGTACAAGTCTCCTTCCTTTGATTCTTTAATAAGAGAACAAGAAAAACTCTTACACCTTGGTCTTCTTAATCTTGGAAACTCTTCTAAGAAAGCGTTAACCGCCCAGCAGCAACCAAATCCAAAGAATCTTAAGAAGTTGTATCCTAAAAGGAATGGTCCTAAACCAAACAAAGTTCCTAAGCAATTTCAGCCTCAAAATGAAAAATCATTTCACCAGAATGATAAGGAAAATAAAAACAAAGGGAAGAAGACTGATAGACATTGCCACTTTTGTAATCGAGATGGCCACTTAGAATCCAAATGCTTTAAGAAGATGGAAGCCTTGGAAGCAGTAATGAAGAAGCATAACATCCATTTGGAGCACTCTTCAAATTCATCTTCAGGATTGGCACTTTCTGCATGTGGTTGTCAAGCATCTCGGTCTGGCTATGCACTAAATGTATCTTCTTCCTCTCATTCTCATGAGTGGCTCATTGATTCTGGAGCTTCTTATCACATGGCCAAAAACAAAGCCATGTTTTCTTCTTTAAATGATTGTAACACCAAAAATATATATGCTGGTGATGATAGATTTCTTAGTGTTGTAGGGACTGGAACTGTTCATATAGACAATGGTCAATTTAATGATGTATTATGTGTTCCAACCTTATCCTGAAACCTTCTATCTATATATCAGATAACTCATTCAAGTGAAGGTAAATTCGTTGAGTTTTCACCTCACGATGTTGTAATTAAGGACCTAAGATATCCTAGACAAATTTTAGCTAGTCGCATTGCTGATGATTCTACAAGGTTGTATAAGTTTCACAACTTTGGGTCATCAAATCTTCCCTCGGTATTTGTTGCTCATAATGATGAAGTGAGAAAACTTTGGCATGAGCGATTTGGTCACTTAAACTATCGCTCCCTTCAGAATCTATGTAAACAAAATATGGTGACAGGTCTTCCAATGGTATCTTGCAGAGATGGTGTTTGCTCCGGATGTGTACTCGGAAAACATCATCGGGACAGTTTTGAAAAACGTGCCTCTTGGCACGCCTCAGCCCCTTTACAGCTTGTGCACAGTGATTTATGTGGTCCACTTCCGTTGCTTCATTCTCTGGCTGCAAGTATTTCTTAACTTTCATTGATGATTTCTCCAACGCACTGGGTAAACTTCTTAAAACTCAAGAGCGAAGTATTTAACACATTTTTGGCCTTCAAAGCCTTTGTTGAAACACAATCTGGACATCAAATTCTTAAGCTAAGAACTGATAATGGTGGAGAATATGTTAAAAACACATCATCAACTTTTGCACCGAAAATGGAATTCAAATGCAACACACTATTCCATACACTCCACAACAAAATGGTGTAGCTGAAAGGAAGATCGCACCTTAAAGGAAATGGATAATTGTATGCTGCAATCTAAAGGACTCAGTCTTAATTATTGGGCAGAAGCAATTAACTGTGCAAATTACATAATATCACACTCCTACTAAGGTTCTAAAGAATATCACTCCAGAAGAAGCTTGGAGTTCCATTAAACCAGATGTAAGTCACTTTCGTGTTTTTGGAAGTGAAGCATGGGCCCATATTCCAGATGAAAAGCATAAAGCTTAGAACCTAAGAGTGAGAAATGTACTTTTGTTGGATATTCTGAAGATGTAAAGGTTATAGACTTATTCCATTTAAGTCCAAAAATGTTATCATTAGAAGAGATGTAAAATTTGATGAAAA
>APFE030064396.1:18550-32399 GCA_000404065.3 Pinus taeda
TTAGTATATATTTTAATTTATGTTTTGTTATTTTTTTTAACTTTTTTTTTGTTTTTTGTTTTTTCATTGTTTTAATTTTTTATTTTATTTTATGTTTTCATTATTTTTTTTTTTAAATTTTAATGCTTTTCGGGGTCATGATAAAATATCTTACACCAGTACTTCGAAAAGTTGAAATTTTACTTTTGCAAAAAAAAAGTGTTTTCCTAGCACTAATGCTTTTCATTTTGAGGGTTTTTTTGGACAATTTTTGCACAAAAAATTGGTTTTCACCACCATTTTTAAAACATGTTGAAAATTTACCCAAGAAAAAAAAGGTGTTATTCCAGCATCAACACTTTTCGTTTTTAGCACTGTTTTTGATGTCTTTTCGGGGTTTTTTGGCCAGAGTTCCTGTTTTGAGTTTATAGTCCCCGTTTCAAAGTTTACATTGTTTCTAGAACACATAACGTCTCCACCCAATGAAATACTTAAGGGAATATACAACACACAGTGCTCCACCCAACAATCACTAAAGGAATCTAGAGCCCATGGTGTATCCACCATATTCACACTACAAGAATCCAAATCCCACAATGCCTCTACTTTCCATCCGGTAGGAATCTAGAGCACACCATGCCTCCATATATTAGGCTTCACAAGAATCTAGAGTCCACCATCATGGTATCCACCTATGAAACACCACAAGAAGTATCAGAGTACACAACATCTCCACCTGCTAAGTAGGAATCTAGATCACACAATTACTCCACCTTCTTAATAGAAAAATATTTCACTTTACAATATGCTCCTTAGCATGCTTCCATGCCTATGCATACACTGAAATTTAGGAATTTTCTTCATAAAATTATCTTGTAATTCTCCTTATTGTTGCATTTGAGAGTATCCACTCTCTTTGTATTCTCCCCATATAACTGAGAATTCACTGCCATCTCTCCCGTCATGATTTTACTTTCCAACTTTTCCTTGAGTTTTGATCACATCAACACATTACCCAAGATTAGGGAATGTATGGCTTGTACATTAGTTAGGTGGCCCATACATTCTTTAATTCTTTCACTAGCAAGTCCATAATTTCTTTGGGGAGATAGGTGATAAAATGAATGAAATGGTTTAGGTTTACAAGAAATGCCTCCTCATACCTCTAAATCCATGTCCACTCCAACCTAATCATTGTGTTAACTTTTCATAATATTTACATGAATTATAATGCATAGCGACATTTACAAAAGGGACAACAAAATGGAAGTCACAGACCCCACCACCTTAGAGGAACACCATCCTCAGTGTTCTATATATGAACATAAAATTCAACTACGAGCCTTATATATACAATTATTTATACATTTACTTACACAGTAAACAAAAATGAGTATGATACCTATTAGGGTAGATTAGGTAAACTTGACTTAGTCAACTTATCGATGGTTTTCTAAATCTAGGTATATGGGCTCACATAGTTTTTCCCATGGTATTCATGTTTGATGTCACTTATTTATAGGCCATAAATCTCCGTGATTATTTGATTTGTTGGCCATTGGGATAAAACATCGATGTATTTAGACACCAACACTTCTCTTGGTTCTCTGTGACTGAACATTTGGTATCAAAGCTAGAGTGGTAAATATCACATCCTGTGTGATAAAATTAAAAAATTGGTGTGGTGTTGGAGCTGCAACATAAAAGTAAATCACGATGGGGTTCATTTTAATGAATGTTTTTTGAACCAATGACAACAACAAGTTGAGGCACCAAAGAGATAGACCTTGAATATGTTGAAGTTGTATCTAAAGTTTTGATCTATGTCTGAGTTGAGGAGATGATGGTTGTCAATTATTGTAAGAGTAAAATAATTAGATATTGTGTTGTGTGAATTTGTGCATCCTCGGATAAAGTTAATTAATAGTGTTTTATGAGAGGTTGAATTTAGAGAATTTGTTGAACATGTTATAGCATGGAGTGAACTCCTACACATAGGAGAAGCATTATAGCGTGGAGTGTTAAGCACACTAGACTTTTGATCAAGTAATATCTGGGCACAATAATGCACGGAAAATTGCATTCGAGATCACTTAGATGAAGATAGTGCATGGAGGTTAGATTGGGGGACCACATTATGGATGTTGATGAGATTCTAAAAGGAATTAGTTTATATTTGAATATCATAAATACATCTCTCAACCCACTAAAATTTTTGGAGGTCGTGAAGAAAGATTGCATGTGTGGTAAAGGTTGTTGTGATTGTGAAAAAGGAAAGTGTTGAAAATAACAACAAGAAATGACAAAAATAGAATCCAAAATATTCCAATTTTAATTTGTCCTTGAATTAAAATTTGAATTTAGTCTCACCAGCTGCTTGAAAAATAATTAATTAATTCATCTTGAGTTAATTAGTTGGAGAAATTCAAGTTAGAAGTCTTTCTGCAGTCATACAAACGTTATCCCTTAAATTAAGGAGATTATCCCTTAATTAAGGAGATAAGATTGAGTTATATTTGAGTTGTAATTAGTTAGCTCAGTTTACTGATTTAAGTCCAGTTAAATTAGTTCCAAACTATTTGAAGAAATAATTGTGAGTTCATTCAGTTAATGCATGCATGCATTCATCCACTGTACTCCAGATAACTGAAGATTCTCTCATCATTCTCTCATGTATGTCTATTCTAAGAAAGACCCAATTGAGCTAAATGTCAAGGAAATTGTACTATCAGTTACATGTTTTCTCCTATAAAGGAAACTCATGTATGCAGAAGGAACAAGGTTCCTTGAGGATTGTGCAGTTTCATAGGGTGTGAAATCAGTGTGAGTGATCAGTGTTACACTTGGTAATAGGAAGATCACCCAGAGAAACTGCGCAAGGAAATAGGAGGCTTAGAGGGCATAGGAGAAGGTTTGTGAGAAGCCTTGTTTGCTTATGAGCATCTAGGAGGATTATACTAAGAGCTGGCTAGCTATGAGAGCTAAGGATTTGTGTAATTCTGAGATATTTCCACCTTGTACGATAATATAGATAGTGGGGTTTTTAGTTGAGGCTTTCCCCTGAGTATTCTTCTGTGTTTCATGTGCATTGATTCCTCTTCTGGTTATATGTGTTCAGCTTGATCTTGCTCAAATATTTTAAGCTTCCACAAAATTGATTATAGAAGTAGATTACAGTATTTTACTTTAGTTATATTTCATTATTAGGTTAATCTACAGCCAGAATTTCTACAGAAAGTGATGCTAGGGTAATTTTTCTACTGTGGGTGTGTAGTCTTATGAGACTGGGTGAAACACAAAGTTGTTGGCAATCAAGGAAGGTTGAAACTGATGCATGGTGATGTAGAAGAGATCACAGTTACAACATCAATCAAGAATATGATAACCAATGGGGGTGCTACAAGAGGCTTGAAAATTAATGGTACAATCAATGACAAAAAGGTAGGTGTTTGGGGGTTTGGCCAAGGTTAATGAGCCCAGTACAAAAATGTTAGTGGATAAGGAAGACTAAGATGTAGAGAATGGTAATGAAGATAATATGTATGATGTATGTCATTTATAGCCATGTAAAATGGTAGATAGTGAAAAAAGCCTAAGTCAAGGTATGGATCAAGCAAGATAAAGAAGCCAAGAAAGTGGTTATATGGATGAAAAAATGAACATGGAGTAAATGGTGTTGATTTTTACTAAAGGAGGGATTGTGCAATGAGTGAACACCCTTAGGATTTTGATCCAGGTTTTGGAATCTTGTCATAGGCAGGTGTATTCCCTAGGAAGTTATAAGACTGGTTAAGCATACATGTTGTGCAAAAGCATAAATTTTTGTAAGGCCTTAAGGGTTTCTTAGGCATACATACAATGCACTCGCACATGGAGTCATCAAGCTATGGAATTAACCACTTGGAGAGGTACCAAGGTGGCAGGTGTATTGGTATATTGTCTTGTACGAGGAGAATATGAGATCTCAGGTAAGATGGTTGATGGATAATTGGGACAAGGTTAATCTCCCCGAGTCAATTTGAATGGGGGGGGATTGTTAGGGTGGATCAGGTAAACTTGAATCGACTAAGTTAATGATGGTCTTCTTGCTATAATATGGGAACCCATGGTTTTTCCCATGCTATTTTTGTTTTATGTAGCTTATTTATAGGCCAAAAAAATCCATGATTGTTCATCTTGCTAGCTAGTGGGATCAAGAAACGATCTCTTGAGACACCACCATTTTTCTCTGTGCTTCGTGACCCTAACAATACCATCATATAATTAGCCATTTTCCAAGTGGCCTCATTTGGTCCAAAGTTCTTTCATTGCACCTTGATCTACTTGATTAGTCAATTCCAGAGCATGATCTACCTTTGATACAAATTCATTGTGGTTCTGATTGGAATTCTCCCCTAGATTCCACATGTATCACATACCAATAAAAAAAATCATTATCATCATGTACATACTTTTTAAGCAAAGAAATAAGGAAAACATCAGATGCTTTCACTATGGGTGGAAAGTTTAGTATATAAGCCAGTGTCCCAACTCTTTCTAAGAGCTAAAAAGGTACACAAAACCTTGGTGCTAGCTTAACACAAGAACCAATCCTTAGTGGACTTTTCCTTGGTCTAATGTGAAGGTAAAGATGTTCCCATACTTGGAATTCCTTATGCATTATGTACTGATATGAAAATATTTTTTACCTGTGTTGACTCTTTTTATTTTCTTCCTAATAACATCTGCTTCTTGTTCCATTTCCCTTAGCATATTAAGTCCAATAAAAACCCTGTCCCTGGATCATTATATTGATATGTGTATTACAATTTCTGCTATGTGGAGCCTTAAATGGACTCATCTTCAATGATTCTTAGTACCCATTGTTGTATGAAAATTCTACCAAAGGTAGGAACTATTCTGTAACACCCTCCTCCCACATCTACCCAAGTAATAAGACATCTAGGGTAAACATGCGACGAGAGGCCACTATGATATGATTTGACCTCCCAAGTCATGTTAAGGAAGTGGAATCAATGAAAACACACCATAGATACATTAATTATCAGCTACAGGACCCTTAGCAACCAATCCAATACTTTAGACATCTTGCCTTGTGGTTCCACTGAGGTTTTGGACAATTTGAGGCTCAGTCATGCCCATGCTATAGGAATGAGTACAACCAACAACTCAAAGTCACTCTCACAGGCTTTCCTGCCAGTGGCCAAAGACCAAAATAGTTAGTGCTAAGCTAGTGACTCTCAGATTTGAGCCACTTTTTTAGGCCCAAAGCCCAGGTCACTTCCTATAATTGAACCATCTCTGCAGATCGGTAAATTAACATGGAAATGAAAATACTAAAGAAAATACTTATTCAAGACCTTGACTAGACCCCTACTATCGATGACAGGCATTTCGTCAAAATATTGCAAATGTGTAATCTACAGGTGTAATTAATAGTTCTGAGTATAGGGGTCTCATACTTAGCTAAGAATATCTAAGAACCATTGGTGCCTCAACACATCAACTACCATTCCATCCATTAGGTCATAGATACATTGATAATTTAATTAGAAGTAAAAACATGAGGGAATCCATACATGGTTGCTATCATAAAACACATACATAGGCAACATAATAGGGACATAAATACTCATGAAAGTACATCTATATAGACCATGTATAATCCATCAAAATTCTCATAGAAATACAAGGATAATTAACCTTTCATTGATGATGCAAAATCCAAACCCGGGATGGGATTTCCACGTTCCACCCGACCGTAGAATCACTGAGCCAAATTTCCCTTTAGTTATTCAGCCCCTATGCCATATTCCAAGAATGAATGTGGGATCTCATAAAGAACATCAATAAAAAACCATCCAGGACTTCTAGAGGCCATCCACCTTAATCCGTCAAGTAGTGATTCCACCTCACAGATGGAAATCACAAAACCATCATAATATCGGTCTTTATCCAAGCCATCTAGGGCTCCAGAGAATTTGTCCAACCCGACTACGGGACTAGAAGCTCAACCCACAACTTTTACCAGACTCCACAACATTTGTCCAACCAAGGCTATGGGACTAGTAACTCAACCCACCAAAGGCTCCAGAGCATTTGTCCAACCTAGGCTAAGGGACTAGTAACTCAACCCAAGTTGTTCTAGGGCTCTAGAGAATTTTTCCAACCAAGGTTGCGAGACTAATAACTCAACCCAAGCTAAGGAAACATGAGAGCCAACCAAAAACACAACAAGGAAATAAACCCACAATCACCATGGATATCTATAAAATGGAAAGGCTAGGAAATTCACTTTCATTCTCGACTATCCTCCATGCTAATGATAGATCAAAACCAAAAAACCTCATGCATATGCGATGCATGCCAAAGCTAGTGAAGGAAACATACATGCAACTCAGTACCTACAAACAAATCTGATGTAGATGTTGATCCTGATGCCTTCTTGCACTTTCCTTCTCTTCCTTTGCCTTCTTGCTCTAAGAATCCAAGTATGCCAAACCCTCCAAGAGTGTTCCAAGAAACCTCTAAGTCTCCAAGAGTATGAGAGAGAGAGAATAATGAGAGAGCCCCAAAACTGAACTAACAAAAGGTTACCAACTTATCCTCAGAAGCCTTTTTATGAATGGGGCCTCTATTTTCTTCATTTTCCATTATTTTCCTTCATTTTCCTCCTCACATGCAACCTGTGACCTTTCACCTCCCTTTTCTCTCAATTTCCATTATTTTCATAAATAAATGTGCCAAAAATGCCATTTTGCCTTTCCAAAGCCTTATCCATTTCCTTGTCGAATTTCCTTAGCCATAAACAACCAAATGAACACCCCGTAGGATGTCTTGCCCAACTTTCAGCTTGGAATAAGTGTCCCATTCATCTGTGGTTATTGTTTTTAACGTTTATTACATGGAATTTTCACCAGGGCTGTTACGGAATCCTCCGTCTTTGGGGACACCATCCTCGATGTTCAATCACACATATACCTCAACAACCTACTGAAAGAAGACATACTGCTCATGGAGATTTATAACACAGCTTGATGCAGTATTTACAATGAAAGATCTTCTCAAGTGAAAAACATCATGACAACATGACAACATATCGCATAGTAGATATTTATAACACAACTCATTACAATATTTACAACGATCATCCTGCTGAGTGCCAACTCACATGACATCATAACATAATGATAACGTAACCATAATGACATGATACTCATACCACATAGTGGAGATTTATAACACATCTCATTATGGTATTTACATCCATACACATTGGCACAGATAGAAACATTATCCAAAAAACACATGCCAAATCATATACCAATACATATATCAAAACATGTACTAAACACCATGTTTAAGCAGATATCAAACATCATATAGCATATATCAAACCATCATAAAGCATATACGAAACCACCATAAGCAAATACCAAACCATCCTAAATCATATACCAAACAACCATATCAAGTTGTTTTGCCTCACTCGACAAACAAGGAAGGATACATAGCCCACATGTGATCGCCATCTCCCATGTAGCTTCATTAGGCACAAAGTGCTTCCATTACAATTTAACTTTCTCAATTGCTTAGTTTCGAAGCATGAGCACCTTTTTCTGCAATATACACTAAGGCTCTAACTATATTTTCCATCTAGTTCTGCCTGCAATACACACCAGTCAATCACATGATTAACATATTTAACATACTTCTTAAGAAATGAGACATGGAAAACATCCTGGACTTTCACTATCGGAGGCAGTGCAAGTCGATAGGCTACTGGCCCAATCCTCTCAATAATGCTGAAGGGTCCATAAAATCGTGGTCATAGCTTAGCATATGATCCAAACCGCAAGGAGCTCTTCTTCGATTTGATGCACAAGAACAACTGTTCCCAAACATGGAATGAAAAACATGTTCCTATATGCATGAATCTTCTACCTATCCTGTTTTGTCTTTAGGTTCTTCTTGATTACCTGCATTTCCTGTTCCATGTCTGACAACATATTTGGCCCAATCAATACCCTTCTAATCAGATCACTCCAAATGATAAGGGTGTTACAACTCCGCCCATATAGTGCCTTAAAAGGACTCATCCTCAATGACTCCTGATAACCATTGTTGTATGCGAACTCTACCAAGGGGAGATACTTTTCCCACTTCTGTTGCTAATGCATCACATACATCCTAAACATGTCCTCTAATATCTTGTTGACCCTCTTTGTCTGTCCATCTATTTGTGGATGATAATTTGTGCTAAAGACCAACTATGTGCCCAAACCTGCAAATAACTCCTTCAAAAACTTGGAAGTGAACTTCGCATCCCTTTTTGATACAATATTCTTTGGAACACCGTGTAGTATAAACACATCTTTGATGAATACCTATGCCACATAACTAGATGAAAACGTAGACTTCACCGGAATGAAGTGTGCAACCTTTGTTAACATGTCCACAATGACCATGATGGAAGCATGCTTCTTTGTTGTCTTCAACAACTCTGTGATGAAGTCCATGGAAATGACCTCCCATTTCCATTATGGAATCAAAATCGGCTATAGTAGTCCAATTGGATGTTTACATTCTGCATTCACTCGTTGAAAATCAAAGAATCTAGCCACAAACTTTGCTACATCCCTCTTCAAATTCAGCCAATAATAACCATTGGCAGTGTCTTCTGATACCCTAGGTGACCTAGATATGGTTTTCCATGAAACTCCCTCAAGATCACCTTCTTGAGCTCACTGCTATCTGGTACATATATCTTGTCTCAAAACTTAGCCTATCCATCTACTGTAAGATGATAGTCCTTGTCCTATGCATTTGCACCTGTACCTATACATGTACCTGTACTACCACCTATACCTATACCACTACATGTACCTGCACCTGTACCATGACCTGTACCTATACCTGTATTATCACCCTGCTGCAACCTATGCACAATCTCCATATATATAATGTCCTGTTGTCCTACTTGCAAGATCCGATCCTGTAAATCTGTCCCATAGAATCTCATAGCTACCAAGTGATGTACTTGTATCCATCTACTGAGAGCATCTGCCGCCATGTTCTCTTTATCTTTGATGTAACTGATCTCAAAAGCAAACTCGCTGATCGTGGCCAACCATCTAGCCTTCCTGGCATTCATATTTGGTTGGTCAAAAAAATATCTCAACCTAATGTGATCATTCATAAGCACAAACCACCTGACCAGAAGATAGTGCCTCCACATATTTAGCGCATGTTTAGTCACTACTAACTCAAGATCATTTGTCGGGTAGTTCTGCTCATTATCATTTAGTTTCTGAGACTCATAACATACCACCTGTCCATCCTGCATAGGGACTCCACCAAGCCCTCTCTTGCAAGCATATGTGCATACCACAAACTCCTTGTCCGTATCTACAATATATATTATTGGTGCATGCATCAACAACTGCTTAAGCTTCTCAAATATAGCCTCACACTCCGTAGTCCATTCAAACTTCTTACCTTTCCTTTGCAATGATGTAATGGGATAAGCAATTTGTGATAAGTTTGTGATGAACCTCCTATAGTAGTCTACCAAACACATGAAAGATATCACCTCATCCACACTCTTAGGAGCTATCCACTCCATGATGGCCCTTATCTTCTTTGGATCTACTGCAATGGCTTCCTTGGAGACAACATGTCCCAAATGGTGCGCCTCAGTTTGAAAGAAACTATACTTGCTGAGATTAGCATACAACTGATGCTCCCTCAACAATCTCAACACTGCTGCTAAATGCTCGACATTATCTTCCTCATTTTTAGAATATACCAGTATATTATTAATGAACACAATAACAAACTTATCCAAATATGGACACAACATGCTATTTATAAAACACATGAATGTAGATGGAGCATTAGTTAATCCAAATGGAACAACAAAAAACTCATAATGTCCATACCTGGCCCTGAACAAAATCTTGTAAATGTCCTCCTCTTTGATGCATACCTGATGGTATCTAGATCTCAAATCAATCTTGGAGAACATTGTTGCTCCCTTTAGTTGATCGAACAAGTCATCAATCCTCGGCAAAGGGTACCTATTCTTGATAGTCACTGTGTTCAACTGCTTGTAATCAATGCATAATATGAGAGTACCATCTTTCTTCTTCAAAAACAAGATCTATGTGCCCCAAGATGATACACTTGGCCTAATGTATCCCTTGTCCAACATTTCCTTTAACTACAACTTCAGCTCAACCAACTCAGGTGTGCTCATCCTGTAAGGTGCTTTTGATACTAGAGCTGCCCCTGGCACTAACTCAATAGAAAAGTCTACCTCCCTATGAGGTGGAAACTATGTCCTTAGGAAATACATCCTGAAATTGCTACAAAACTAGATACCTATTCAACACATCTGAATCCTCAGCCTCCTTACCCTTATCACTAGAAATGTGTACTACAAATAGCTTACACCCATTCTTGTGGATACACTTTTCTTGCATAGTTGTCACCATCCTAACTGATGTAGCTTTCTTATTACCTTGTAATACTCTTGGTTCTCCATTTTCATCAACTTACTCAATAGCTTTATCATAGCAGTCTACCTTGGTTCTATGTAGATACAATCAATCCATGCCCAATAACATATTGTATGAACCCAACGTTAATACATTCAAATGTGTTGCGGTAGGCATACCATTTAATTCAAATTCACAAGCTCTTACGCAATGATGAACTTGCTTCTCCATACCTATATCCAAATGCACTAACCAAGACTCTACATGCAATTCCTTACCCAAACCACACTTATCCACCAAGTCAGGACTAACATAATTATAATTAGATCTAGGGTCAATGAAAATAGAAATAACTTGATCACAAATCTTACCGTCCATCTCGATGATAGATTCTTGATGCTATGCCTGTTTTTTATCCAAGGTTGCATAGATACGTGGAATACTCTAATCAATGTCTCCAGCAGCCTGTGCCTCCTGCACACTATATATCTTAGGCCTACCACTCTTGCATTGTGGACAATCCCTCCTGCGATGATATCCTCCACAAGTCCAACATTTCAGACGCTACTTATTCTGCTCCCTAGATATGTGTCCCTCTCCTCGATTTGATGCATTGAACCTCTTAAGTGGTGCAACATTCTCCTTTTTATTCGAATCATGTGATCTTACTCGCTTATTGTCACATTTTCCTTTGTTCTTTGTATTACCTCTCCAATCTGGCTTCGTCTCGGTTGTTTCCCTGGTTCAAACTCTGAGTTTCTTGGTAAGTATAACCATAAGAGTGGCTCTAAGGTGGGCTGTTTGGATCATAAGATTAATGAGGCCGGAAGCTTGGATAAGTTTAATATTAATGGGAATGTAGACCATAAAATTAAGAATGATATAAATGGGTATGTTAGCGATAAGGACAATATAATTAATGAGGATTTTATGATAAACAGATATAATGATAATAAAAGTAACGGTTGTATTAATAGAAATGGAAATTATGATGGTAGGGCAATGAAGTATAAGGGTAATAATTTAAATAGAGAAGAGGATAATAAGGTTATTAATAATAAAGGTTGTAATTTTGGTAATTTTGGTAATAATAAGGGGGTTTTTGGTAATAAAGCTTTGAATGAGAATAATAACCTTAATAGAAGTGATGTTAATAAGTGTAGTTTTGTGAGTGTTTTGAGTCCTTACCCTCAGGGCAATAAGGTGATCAATCTGTCCAGTTTTTCCTTTCCTCCTACGGTTTTTAGTCTCTTAGGAAAAGGTCTTAATTTTGCCTTAGCGCCCAGGAAAATTCCTATTGAAGACATCATCTATGATGTAGAATGTGGCATTAAGAACCTTCCTGACAAGATTAAAGACACGATTAGGCAGGATTGTGCCGTGGCCCTGAGGAGGGCTAAACCTCCCCGTAGTAATATCAGCAAGGCTGAGTTTGAGGCTATTAAGACCTTGAATGGAAATCGTGACGTAGTGGTCTTAAAAGCAGATAAAGGTGGGGTTGCCATCCTCCTGGACAGAAAGGATTATAGGAATAAGATGCTCGATCATCTTTGTAATAGTGGGAGTTATAAGAAACTTTTTAAAAATCCCCTTAAAAGGGTTTCTAGAGCGGTCTCTCTTGCGATCAAGTCGTGCAATTCCACTAATCCTCTGTCCCAGAAGCTTATTGAGGGAAACCCCATTACTCCTAGGATCTATGGCCTTCCAAAGGTCCACAAGGAAGGGGCCCCCCTGAGACCCATTGTCAACACCATAGGTGGTTCGACTTACCTCCTGGCCAAGTTCCTCGCTGTAAAGTTGAGACACTTGGTTGGTCATACTAAGTCCTTTGTCAAAGACTTGGCTTCTTTTATTGATGATCTTAAGAGAATTAAGCTTGAGCCCGAGGAAATTCTGGTAAGTTTCGACGTGGTCTCTCTTTACACTTGTATTTCCATCAATGAGGCCATGAAGGTGATTAATAAGCTCACCGACCCTGATACGGCTCGGTTGGTTGAACTTTGCCTTACTTCCACCTTTTTCAACTTTGAGGGAGAATTCTATGAGCAGACTTGCAAAGTTGCCATGGGCTCCCCCTTGTCCCCTGTCGTCGCTAATCTCTTTATGGAGGATTTGAGTCCAAGGCTTTGGCCTCCTCTCGTCTCTTACCGAAGCTTTGGAGAAGATTCGTTGATGACACTGGTGTTGTCTGGTCTCATGGTCCTGATGAGTTGGATCTTTTCTTCAGTCATCTCAATAACCAGTCCACCGCCATTAAATTCACAATGGAAAAAGAAGACAATGGTTGTCTTCCGTTCTTGGATTTTCTCATCTCTAAGAATGCGGATGGTTCCTTTTCTCATCAGGTATTTAGAAAGAATACGCATACTGATCAATATTTGCATGCTTCTTCCCATCATTTCCCCGCTCAGAAGTTAGGGGTTCTAAGCACGCTTGCCACTCGTGCTATTAGAATTTCTGATGAAGAGAGCTTAGAAACGGAGAAGGCTCATCTCCTAGATGTCTTTGTGAAGAATGGTTACAGTAGACACCTGGGTCAAAAAGCCTTCCTCAAGGCCAAGAAGGAGCCTTCAATCCGAAGAGAACCGAAAGATTGTGTCATGGGGGTTAACCTACCTTACATCCAAGGGACCACTGATAGGATTGCGAGGATTCTGAGGAAGTACAATGTGCCCGCAACTTTTAGGCCTCTTAATACTATCCGTGGCTCCCTTAGGTCTGTAAAAGATCCTATCGACCCTAAAAACATGAAGGGCGTCTATGTCATTCCTTGTTCCTGTGGGACACCATATACTGGTGAGATGAGTTGCTCTATCAATCAAAGGATTAGCGAGCATTTGGCAGACTTAAGGCATGGAAGGGCCAATTCCTCAGCCCTGACTGAGCATGCCGAGAAGACTAAGCATCATGTCTGTATTGAAGAGGCTCAAGTCATTGCTAAAGTTGCGTAGTTTCACCATCGTAAATTTAGAGAGGCCCTGGAGATTGAGAAAAGGCTGGAAAATCTTAATAGGGATGATGGTTGAAAGATTAGCAGTTGCTGGATCCCAGCCTTGTCTTCTTAGCCTCCTCATTCCCTCATCTCTAAGGTCTCAGGGTTTCCTTTCCCTCCCCTTAGAGGTTGATTTATTTTGTTGGTCTTGTTTCCTCTTGTTTAGTATAGAGTTGGCGTTTTAGATTTTAGTCCGTAAAAAATTATTGATTCTTTGTTTATGAGCTAAGCAATATCTGCCTTTTAACAATGGGGTGTTGTTCTTTTTCTTATCTTTTTGATTTGTTGGGAGTATTATCAGCGGTATTATGATGCAGTCTAAATAAATTAACTTTTTAAGCTAACCACTAAAATTATTTTATTCATCTTAATGAACCTG